>PYAF01003854.1:87341-121294 GCA_007407185.1 Glycine tomentella
AAATGTTCTTAAGATGACTACTAATAAACCAAATCCTATTCCTAACATCAAGGTTTATTAGCTACCTTACTTCAGTTATAGATTTAAAGAATATTTTTCAACCACAAATCAAATCAAAATAATACATGGATAATCAACCATACGAAAACATAAAACATAATTAGAGCATTGTAATTAAGCAGAAACATTGATTAAAAAGTTATAGAGGCTACATGAAAATTAGTTTCATTGCAACCAACCCCAATAAAGGGAAGTTAGCTACTCCTACACTACAAAAAAAAAGGGGATTCCCGACAGACGAAATGCGTCGCTAATGCAGAAAATCCGTCACTAATGCAGAAAATCCGTCGGTAAATTGGTATTTTTGACGGAATTTTGACGAACAAAATTCCGTCGGTAAAATGCTCGTAGGAAATTTAATCAACGGATTTTTTTTGTCCGTCGGTAATTACCTACAGAAATATTCGTCGGAAATGATCCGTAGGAAATTTCCGACAGATAGAATCCGTCTAAAATTAACATGAGACATTAGCGATGAAAAAATCCGTCTAAAATTTCGTGGGTAAATAATTCTTTCTTTTTTTTTTTGCTTTGATTTCTGGTGCTCCCTTCCATATTTAATAAGAATATTCTATTAGTAATAAATAGTGATTTTGAATGGGAAATTACAGGACAATGAAACTTAAAGAGTATATGCAATTACACACTCAAGTTCATCAAGGACAACATTGAGAAAATAAGGTACAGACTACCACTTGAGAAATATACAGTCTTGGTCAATAGTTTCTTTCAAATAACCACCAAAAACAAGTTATAATAACAGACACATCAAGCCAACAAATTGTCTTTCACATGAGAAAACTGTTAAGAAAAGAGGGATTTGATCTAGGTGAGATTAAATCATGTTCTGTAAAACAAATTCTGCCAAACCAATCCAAGAAATTTGATGTCAAACACCTTCCCTGTTTCAATTAACAACTCAAAAAATTGCATTCAGCATTCCCAAGCACTAACATAGATTCAAATCTACAATATAATTACATAATGACGGCATTTTATAAGTATGAAACTCAAAAATCACTGCAAATTAATAAACTAACTCACAAATGTTACAACTAGGAATTAAATGTGGAGATTAAATTTGCCTCTAAAAACTAACAAAATGCCATCTTTAATAGCACTTCTAAACATGAAAGGAGATTTAACTTACTTAGTTGAGTTGGTGTGTAAGTTGTTATAAATTATCTGACATATGTTTTCGATTCCTATGGATAAAAAAAATAACTTGATTAAAAACCTACTATCATAGTCATCCTAACCTAAAATCCCTATTGGTAAGGATGACATGCATTAATTATCATGAATAGTACTAGTAGTCGAGTAGTACTACAAACTACCGAGTGAGGGAGACAAAAATTCAGTACTTATTAAAGAATATAAGACTATTAATTCTTTTTTATTTTTTTCTCATCCAATAACAAAACCTACCCTAAGAGAGTAAGGTGTTTATAAATTATCTTTAATATTGACTCTAAACAATATAAGACTATTATAAAAACAAAATATATTAAGAGAGGAAGGTATTTATAAATTGATTTGCTTGATTCCTATGAAAGGAGGGTCTTGCACAAGCTAAAATCAATCAAAATGTAGATAATTTGACCCTCTCCTCCAGCAAATTAACAATACTTTTTATTTCACATTATTTTGATGACAAAAGTAAACTGCAATTGTGAGAAAGCATTCTATGCCACCAGTAGCTCTGTGAAACTATGTACAAAGCAAAAACAATTGTTGTCCACAAGCATAGTCACCTTGTTTGTTGGTGTTGTTCTCAATACCTTCTGCAACATGATAAGTAGAAAGGAAGAATGTGCTCTGGTTTTTTTGCAAGAACCTGCACCATGAAGTGGATAGTTTTGCATCAAAGTTTCTAAGTAAAATGCCAATATTTTCCAAATTAAATTCATCACCAGTGACTATTTCTAACATAATACTTGGACGAAAACATTGAAACCTGAGAAAATCAATCAAGTGTGCTTGAAGTTCCATCAATGTCTTATCTTCAATGCTAGCATAAAACAATAACTCAAGCAACTTAACTTCAAAATTTAAATCAAGAAAAAAGGCACCGGTAATTAGAATCCCAAAGTATTGGAAAACATAATAATAAAGCTCTACAAAAAAAAGACTTTGACAAAACCATGAGCTTATAGCAATAAATTCATGCAAGCCTTCAACCCTAAGGACTAGCATTTTGCTGGCCACAAAGGGCAGGATAACCGCACTGCCATCTGCATTTCCATTACAACTTTATGCGACAATGAGTCGAGAGTCATGACAAACTAACAAAAAGTTGAACATGAAACCCATCATATAATAAGCTCTTGTGGAAGATAAATGAGCATACCAAAGAGACGTAACAAATGCTCAGCACCATATATAGCAGAAGGAAAGACATTGGCTGGACAAGCCTCTTGGTACTGTTGGATACAAAAGCATCACTGGTAGTGCTTTGTCAAAGTAACAAGACAATCCTTTCATAGTTTTTCTTCAACTGAATCACCCATCCTATATCAAATTTAGTATTAAATAGTAACAATATGCACCATGAGTAAAAATATAAAGACTATAACTATACCAAAAACAGAGCCACGGGAGTGTTGAATAATTACAAAACTTAAAAAGTAGATTCTAGATAGACTATAGAAGTAAGCATAGAATTTGGACATTTATTAAACACTATATTGAATTTATTAAACATAGAAGTAAAATGAACTAGTGAAGTAAAATAATAATCAATAGAATTAGTGCAGGCATCTAGTTCACAACTTCCATATAGAAACAATTTTGGTAGTCACACTAATGATTTAAAATCTTCATACTCTCACTTTATCTATCTCTATCACATACAGGCACAAAAACCTTGACACAGTTCACTCTTTTTGTGAGGAGTTTAATGACAGAAGATACACCTAACTGATTTAGTGAATTAGTTTCTTATTCTAACTTTCTGTTATTGGCTGTTATGACAACTATTAGTTGTTAGTTACATTTCTGTTTTTTAGTTTCTTTGTATACCATCTTGTGAGTACTTGACTCTCTCGGGCTACATTTTATCAATATTCTAATACCATATTAGATTTAAACTTCCACCCACACCTTGTTTTCCATTTTCAAAACCAGTTCTCTATAAATTTGTTTGGTCTTTAAGCACATTTGAAAGTGTTCATCCCCAAACACATTTCTATTTCCCAAAAGCTAGTTCCCTAATCACTTAAGCAGAGCAAAACAATCCAAAAAAGAATAACTCAACCTTTCACCTCATCCCAACCCAATGAAACCCCACATTGAACTTGAGAAAGAGAGCAAGTAAAAACCTTGAGAGCGGATTCCCAGTGCATAGTCGTGACCCTTTCATGCAGTGCTTCAAGAACAGTTCTGGGAAACAACCTCTTGGAGTTGATGGAGACCTTCTTCTTCCTACCACCACCGCTCTTATCAATCATGACCTTCGTCGCCTCTCTCCACAGAATCACCGACACCACTTTCTGTGACATTACCTTTCTATTCCTCATCTCCTTCCGCTCCCGCGCCTCTTGCGCCTTCAGCTTCTCCAGCTCCCTCGCTATTCTCTGCGTTCGCTCGTCGGTGACAACCAATGACGCTGGCAAAGAAGAAGGAGAAGGGGGTTCAAGGTTGGGTTCCGGTTCGAGGCGAGGCAAGGCTTGGAATCATCTTGAAGCGGTGTGGCGGGCTGTGGTGGGCGAAGGGAAGGGTTGGAAGCTGGGTGCGGTGGTGGAGAAAGGGAGTGATACGCGCTTAGGTTTTGTGAGTCCGCCACGGTGCCGAGTGAATGCGCTTTATAAAAGTTAATTAATTAATATAATAAAAAACCAATTACAATAAGCACTTTTTTTTAGTGCTAGGTACCAAATTATTAAAAAAATAATTTTGTAAAGGTAACTCAAATAAAATATATAGTTAACCAAAAGTATAAAAAAAAAGTCAAAGTATCATATCAATGCAAATTAAACAAGCTTATAGTATATATGCGCCAATATAAAAATATAAAATAATTAAAATTAGTAAAATATTAATAAATTGTCACAAAATTCAATATTTAATTTTTTTTAACAGGTCGATCCTGCTTCACCCTACCAAAGCCCAAAACAAATGGTGTCAGATTAAATAATCTGCTTCACTATAAAAATAAAATATTAAATAATCTGTCTTTACGTTAGTTGAATGGAAATCAGACATTCATTCCAAGCTTCCAAAATCAACTCATGGACAGAGCGCTAGCACATAAATCAGAGACTCAGCGTTTATTTAACATTCAAGATTAAATGTAGGGTATTTTTAAAAAAAATAATAGTATATAAAAACTAAAAATAATTTATTAAATTATTATAATTAACTAAAATTTATCTTTCAAATATTTTAAAATGTATATAGACTTTTTACAGGTAGAGGCAAAATTATTATTATTAAATAAAATAGTTGTTAAAATCTAAAACGAAGGTTTTGGAAACCCTTACCAAAATCTTGCCTTGGGTAACCTTCTTAATTATAATCACTAATAATAATAATAATCAAAATATTAAAAATCGGACCGACCCAGCCGGTCCGACTGGTCGAACCGTGACCCGGGGACTGAACCGGGCCAGGTTGTCCTTCGGATCGGGTATGCCAACAAATCGTTCAAAACTGTATGACCCGGTCGGGTTTGGGGCAACCCAATAACCTGCCAACTCGGACCGGGTTGACATTTTTTTTCCCACTAACACGAACGACGTCATTTTGCTTTTCATTAGGCCAACTTAGGTTTTTCTTTTAGGACTCAGCAGTGAAAGTGCAAAATGGCATCGCGCCTCCCAGCTTCATCGCGCAGCCCCTATCTTCCAATTCCAGGCCAGGTTCGTCGCACCGTCTAGGGTCCAGGGCTCCAGGCTCATCACGGGTCGCGCTGTCCAAGGTCCAGTCTTCGTTGCGGGTCACTATTGTCTCCGTCCAAGCTTGTTGCAGGTCACTCCATCTCTGTCCAGGCTCGTCGCACTTCCAGGGTCCAAGCCTCCAACTCCAAGGTTAGACAGAGTAATGACAATGTGTTCTTTGTTTTTTTTAAACCCTGTTATTTTCTCCTCACCACTGTGCTTTCTTTCATTGCAACCGTTTTCATTAGGTAAGAATTAAAGTGGTTTTCTGGTCATACAATAATAAAGCATTTCTGTTGCAGTTTAAGTTGGGCATTTAGACCAGGATTGCTAAATTTTGTGTAAATTCACCATAGCTAAATTGTCAGCTTGTGTTAATTGGAGGAAGTTTGTGAGGTTGTGTCACATGCCTCACAAATTACTAAATATATTTATAATCATTGTTTTGCTTTATTTTTTATGAGATAACATGGTGGAAGGGAAATACTCCGTCCTGCTACTACTCACTTTGCCACTAATTTCATTGCTTTGCAGAGTATTTTGGCTCAAAAAGATGCATTAAGAGTTATGGTAACTTCTAAAGAATGGACAAGCTCAGCTTATGCCAAAGAAGTCAAGGCAAAACAATTTGTGGAACAAGTCTTAGACTCTGGGTTTTGGAGTAAATGTGCTGATGTAGTGAAACTGACTGAACCACTTGTACGTGTGTTGCGTATGGTTGATAGTGAAGACAAACCAACTATGGGTTTTATTTACTGAGCCATGTATAAAGCTAGAGAAGATATGGTAAAGAGGTTTCGAAGAAATAAAACAAAAGTGGAGTCTTACTTGAAAATCTTAGATCATCGTTGGGATTCACAACTTCATAAAAATCTTCATGCTGTGGGTTATTGGTTAAATCCTGCTTATCGGTTTAATAAGAAAGAATTTGAGCAACACATGACTACAACAATTGGTCTGTTGGATGTCATAGACAGGTATGCTCATGGAGATAGCCAATTGAGAACAAAGCTAACTAGTGAGAAGAGAATTTACAATAATGCTGAGTTGGATTTTGGAAGACAAGCTGCTTTGGATGAACGAAATACAATCATGCCAGGTAACTTTCAAAACTTGTAAATTGTAATCCTTTGGAATATTTATTTGCTAGTTAATCTGTCAATATATTTGTTATTAATGTATTTATGACATGTAATATTTTAGATCAATGGTGGGCATCTTATGGATGTGGGGTACCACATTTGCAAAAAATGACTATTCGTATTTTAAGCCAAACTTGTAGTGCTTCAAGCTGTGAGCGGAATTGGAGTGTATTTGAGCACATTCATTCAAAGAAAAGAAATAGGTTGGAGCATCAGAAACTTATGATTTAGTCTATGTTCGCTACAACTTGAGGTTGCAAAATAGGTATTATTATATTTTTATTCTTTTTCATTGTTTATCTTTCTATATTACATATGGTTACATTTTTGTACATGTGCTTAGGAAAAAGAGACAACAAAGCTATGACCCTATCAATTTGGAAACACATGATGACAATGTTGATTGGGTAATGGAGGATTCACCCCCATTCTTAACCATAGAGGAGGTGGATGCATTACACAAAGACCTTGCAAATATGATCATTCAACCACTTTCAAATGATATTTGTATATTTTTATTTCAAATTTGTTTCATACTTGTTATCTCTAAATGCTAACTAGTAATTAGTACTTTCTATCTAATTTTTTTGACATAGGTTCTTTAAATTTGGATGATGATGTTGATGAAGCACAAGACAATCCCATGGAAAACATGAATTTAAATTAAAGCAATGTTGATCATGAAGTTATAATAGGAGATTCCTCTAAGTTTTTTAATGAAGAAGAAGTTCCTCAAAATGACAATGACTTAGTTCCCCTTGACTGTAGAAAATAGTTGAAGTGTTGAATTTGTTTAAAAATATATGTTGAGCCTAAACTTATTTTATTTAGCTTATGTTTGTGATACTTGGTATTTGTTTGTGTGAACTTGGATAATGATATTTTTTTTAACATTTTGGTATCTAATTATCTATGATTCCATTTGACCAGATCAAGTCCCAAGCGAATACAATTTGTTGATCAGTTCGTTCAAATGAATGAATCTGTGGGTTCATTACAACGAAATTAAATTTGCTCGTTAGATATTTTCGTGCGTGTGGAACCTTGCATAATAAGCAACCGTAGTTGTATAAAAAAGAAAAAATCAACCGTAGTTGCGTGTATGCTCTCATTATCTAGCTATCTATATTATAGTACTAGTATTTAAACTAATTTTATTAGTTTTTGGTACAAAATTAATTTTTTTATTTGATGCTTTGTTTTGAATTTTATCTTTTTTAAATATATGTGTCACTTCAAGATAATCACTAATGTAGCATATTTAAATTCTTACACATCATCATTAAGGAGTACCATGAACAATTTTCAAAGATTTTAAAATTTATGAAGACAAAAGAAAATTAAATTTGTTTATAACTACAAGAATTAAAAAATAATAATTATATATAATAATCATTTTAAAATCTTACAAATTTAAATTATGTTATTTAAATAATAAAACAATGGGGCTTCGATATGATGCATACAATTATACAAACATACACAGGAACCAATATACTTTCTAGTCTTATCATGTTATATCTTATTATTATGATTTTGGTAATCAACTAATGATATTGTCTCTTATATTTTTTTTGTTTTAGGTTAAAGATGACAGACATTCTTTAACTTATTAAGTCAAAAACTAATCTTGCTCACGGTATTTAATTGTCGTTGGTCTAAAAAAATTTTGAACGTGATAAGAATCTTAACAGATTTTCTAGTTAAATAAATTATTTTCATTCAAATAAATGATGTAAAATTTTACACCATTATGTCGATCCTTTCAATTTATCCCTTATAATGATTAAAGCAATTATGTGTGTCTGATTAGTTTAAACATGAGATTCACCAAATAAAAGAACGAAACTGACATATTTAATAAATAAATTTCACATAAATTTGGCCGAAGAGAGAAAGTATAAAAAAGAGTGTTGTTTAGTTTGTCGCTAACATTTACTAGTATCTTTATTTTGACCCAACAAACGAACCTTTGACGATATTAATTATTGGACCACTGGTTTAACAAAATAAACGCAAAATACTACTGCGCATAGTGGGTTAGTTCAAAGGTTATGAAAGTAATACTAATTGTTTACTTTTTATATTTTCTTTTCAACATTTTACATTCTTTAATTAAGAGTGCACTCAGGTGATTTAGTAGAATTTTACAAAATAGTAAATTAGCCTTAAATTAGATTTTTTATTTTGGTCAAAATGTAAATGTATTTTTCTAATTTTAGTTCAATAAATTGATATTTTTCTAATTTTGGTTACTGTAATTTTTTTATCTTTAGTTTTTATAAAAGTTTTTGTTTTTTTTTAATATTAGTCTCTTTAAAATTTTAATTTTTTATTTATAGTCTTCATAAGATCACATTTTTAAGGATCAAAATTGATAAAAAAAAAATGTGTAAAATATCTTATAAAGCTGAAAATTGAAAAAAATCAAATTTATCGGGACTAAACTTAAACAATTTTTTACAGGACCAAAATTAAAGAAAAATATAAATTTAAAGGAAAACAAAACATATTTAACCCATATTATTATAAGGGGCATTTTTAAATATCAGAGATTGTTTTCCATTCTTCAAGGTTATCCACAAGACCAATCGTAGTCCGATCAATTTTAGACAACCGGAAAATCAACCTCACATCATTCAACCAGAACCACGTGCTGTAGATATCTCATGATGGTCAATTATATTTTTTTTCTTTAAGATACATACCGGGTAGGATATTGCGTATAATATAATATTTACCTAACTCAGAATGAAATAGTCCTGGTCTGGAGGAGGCAATACTTGCACTCTCACATAGAGTAATTAAGAATTAAGAAGGAGAAGTTATATATAGAAAACAAATGACGAAGTCAAAATCATTTTCAACCATCCAAATTTACTTAAAACATGCCCAAATATTTATATATACATCAAATACAAATTAGTGTCACAATCCTGTTTTATTTAGAAACAATTTCATTATTTAAAGGTTAAATAAATGATACACCACATAATTATTTTTTCTGCAGGTTAAATAAACAATACGTAGAATTTGCTATTAAGAATATTTTCGGGATCAGTTAAAAAAGCATATTTTTGGGAATTCCTCTACCCAAAAATATATCATTATTTTTTTGGTGACGAGAAAATATTAAATTTAATAAAAACACTCAGCAAAAAGAATAAAATAAAATTAACGGAAAGTGGGGTAATAATAATTATTTATTACCCTTTCAAATTATTACAATTTTTGTTTCTGTATGCTCACGCGCTTTGATTAGAAACTTCTATCCAGATTCTGAACCTAGTGGAGCAACAAGTCCATTAAAATGTAACAGTTTAAAGAGGCTAGGCATATTATAAATTTTGATAGGTCTCATTTTTCATATATGAATGTCTCCCAATTAACAAGTCAAAAAAGTAAATAAAACTAATTAATAATAAAATTATATAAAAGGTTTATAAAATATGTATTGCTAATTTATTTTTTTCATATATAATAAAGATCTTTATCTCCTTGACCGGTGATATCATCATCATTCTAATCCTCCAGCATATACTATGGACGCCAAGGTGGAGAAAAATTAAAGTGACATGGGCTATATATCACGCTGTTATATGTATCTAGACCTCAGGTTGTACTATATATACATGACCCTCTCTTTGTTTCCTATCTCATAAAGCCTTCTTTCATCTCATTTTCATATATACTTTTATTCGTTTCTTTCTTATCTTTCCACCTGAGAATTTAATTTGTCATTTAGACATGGAGCTTAGTTTTAAGCACCAACTTGGCCTTGTTTGTGTCATACTGCTCTTTCCTGCACTGTGTTATTGCCAGGAATATACTAAATCCAGGGCAACCTTTTATAGTACCTCTGATGGCTATGGGACTCCAAGTATGTGACCCTCCTCTTGTGTCTATCTATCTGTCTATCTAATTCTAGATAGTAAATATCCATCATGTGCTGGAAAAATAAGTTATTTTATACAGAACACAATAGGGTTTTTTTTATAAATATACATATACTTTTTCATCGTTTCATTTTTACTTATTTTCTTTTGATCCTTCTCTTTTATATCACTATACATGGCTTATTAATTATATCTATCTTTTTTCCTTTTTTTTGTCTTTTACCCTAATGTATTTCAAAGTAGGAAGAAATTATTAGGTCAAAATAAACAACTGTTATAGTCCTTACTATTCTTTACATCACATCTAGTTGAGTGTTATTATTTTTCTTCCATAAATTGAAAACTTAAATATCGTGTTATGGATAAAGATTTGTTCATAATTAGACACGTGGGGGTCCTATATTACATAATAATTTCTACAAAATGGGGGAATGTTATTTATTCTACAACACAATATTCGTTTGCAAGCTACGAACTACGAAGTAGGACCATGTTTTGGAAGGGGGAAGGATGAACATTTGCATGCTTCACTAGTGACCTTAAGATTTTGAAACGAAATATATTGTTTTGATTCTAGCTTGCATAAATATTTAAAGAAGTTACTGTTAAATATGCATCGTTCTCTTTTAAGATGCCTTCTACAATATTTTCGATGCAAAGTATGCACTGTGATAGTTGATCACATAACAATTTGGTATTACATTTTAGCCGGAGCTTGTGGCTTTGGTGAATATGGAAGGGCGATGAATTGGTACGATGGAAGAGTCGCAGGGGTGTCTGATCTATGGAGGAATGGAGCTGGCTGTGGCACATGTTATCAGGTACCTACTTTTCTTTCCTTATTTTTTTTCAATAACCAATCATTGTTTCTAATAAAACTAGTAAAACAGTGTTAAATACATGGAATTCGAACAAAATTATCTCTAATAAAAAATACTTGTAGTCTGGATAAAAAATTAATAGCACAAGACTTCTATCAACCAAACAAAATATTTAAATATGTGAAATTAAGAAAGAAAAAGTTGCCTAGTATTTGCACTAATTATGTATTACTAATTTATCAAATATGAATGATGATGATGATTCGCGTAAGAAAAATGTTTGATAAATACTCAATGTGCTATCCAACATCAGAATGAAAAGGGAAAAATTATAATTATGATAAAATTTATGATGTGATAAAAAGAGAGATAAAGAAAAATAAAAAATATTAGTATAATGTTAAAATAAAAAGTGATTTGTGTATTATTATTCTCAGGTAAGATGTCTAGTACCAGAATTATGTGATACCAATGGAGCATACCTGGTTGCAACAGATCAAGGTTATGGAGACAGAACAGACTTCGTCATGAGCTCACGCGCCTTCTTGAAATTGGGACGCGACGAATATTCATCTGAAGAGCTTAAGAAATACGGTACAGTGGATATTGAATACAAAAGGGTTCCATGTACATACACCGGCAATGTCTTGTTCCACATCAAGGAAACTAGCACAAACCCTGGTTACTTTGCTTTGGTCATTCTCAATGTAAATGGCATACACGACGTCACTGCTGTTGAATTGTATCAGGTATATTTATATCACCTTTGAAACGCTAATTAAACTTTTCATATAGGTTTTAAAATTTCCTAAAAAAATGATAAAAGTACTATATATAGCTTTTTCTATAAAATAAGACAAAGTAAACGCGCAAATAAATGATATATTTAGACAGCACTTTTTCTGTAGCGCTATCTTCGAATAGATATCGCATGCTTAAACAGCGCGTCAAAAAGAGTTATGAAATGCAAAAATAAGCATTGTTTATAAGCTGTTTTTGGCATAGTGTCCTTTCTTTTATTCGAGTACTGCTATTCAATTAGCTGCTTATGTTCTGATAGTATGAATTTAAAAACAATCTCTTTTGAATAAAATTGCGTACAATGATAATGCCCATACCTTTGTACAAGGAATGCTACGTTAGTTTTTATTCTTATTCCTTATTAGCATCTTATCTAAATATATAAATAAATATATAATTCTAATTTTTAATAAGAATAATTTATTAAAGATATTATTTTATCATAGAAACATGTATAATTAATATTTTAAAACAATATATTATCTTAAAAAAAGAATATGACTATATATATATATATATATATATATATATATATTTGATTCTTTGAATGTTGTTAATGGTGCAGATGGGACAATGGAAGTCGCTTAACAGGAACTATGGAGCAGTGTTTGACTTTCCTAACCCACCGAGTGGCGAAATCCGGTTGAGGTTTAGGGTGAGTGGCATGTCTGATTGGGTGGATCCCATGATTGTCATACCTAGTAACTGGCAACCTGGAAATACTTATGCCACCAAGGTTCAGCTTAAATAGAAAGAACCTCAGGAACATATATATTTCAATTAATAGGCACTAGTATTCAGTTTGTTTCTGATATATGGTGTCACTCAATGTTCTATTGTGGAAAGGAACTAGAATAAAGGGAGATGGATATTCATGTACTTCCCATTTTAAGATTACATGTAATATGAATGAAATAAAATTGTCTTGTTTGTTGTTGATAACATCAGGTATGTGTTTGGGATAATTATAACATGTTTTTATTAAGATCAAAGCAACAAATTATTTAGTACTTCTTCATAATTATGGCTTCAGACCGTGTTGTAATGGCTATACAAACACACTATTAGAAACTTTATAAGTTGATTAAAAAATGCTTCGTTAAAGATGCTACAAGAAAGCGACTAATTAGCTAACTGGATACGGATGCTAAATAGGGTTGATTTAATCCATACTACACATTTTCAAAAGAACAAAGAATTATTCATGTCGTTTGTTCCACTACTGAAAAAAGCACTTTTTACAACGCACATTTTAAGATGGTTTCTCAAAAATCGTCTTAGAATGTTAAACGATAACTATTTTGTAAATAACAGGAGATATACGACAACAATTTTATAATAATTGTCTTAGATGTTGAGTGTTCAAAGATGATTTTATTAAAATCGTCTTAAAAATCAAGTATTCAAAGACGATTTTATTATAATCATCGTAAAAATCAAATATTTAAAGATGATTTTGTTATAACCATCGTAAAAATCAAATATTCAAAGATGATTTTCTTAAAATCGTCTTTGAAATTAGTCTTCTCATTCTACCGCTCAGTCTACCCTTCTTAAAAATCAAATACTCAAAAAATCTCCTTTGACAAGAAACACATACACCATTTCCATTTCGTCTTTTCCTTCCACGCGGAACACAGATACACTACAATGATGTTGAGTGACATCGACGAAGACGAGCTCCTCCAAAGCGGCAGCGAGATGTCAACTATGGCGGCTAAGGCAGAGTCACCACTGCCAAAGTCGATTCCAAAATCGAGATGCTCAGCATCTCTAGCTGCAACGAGCACAATGTCGAAGATCCAGTTGCCGCCTCCAGGACCAAAACTGCCGCAGTCGAAAGATCGGAAGACTGATTATCTTCCGTTAATAGATTTAACTTTTATTTCCCTTTTCTCTTTGAATATTTTTTTTATGAATTCATGTCATTGTTTTTTTATCATTTTCATATCTCTGTTTCTTTAAGACCGATTTCACCATTCAACAGCGATCTTTCCGTCTCCATCACTATCATCAATGCTCCTATTTCCTAAACCTCAGGTTGGTTCTTCTTCGTGTTCCCATTTTTTGCTATTAGGGTTGTACAAGATGGTTTACGTCTTCATTATTTGCAGTTGATATTTATGTTTCATATGTCTAAATACTATTTGTTCTGCTTTATTTGCAAATTGTAGCTGCGATTTGTTGCAAGCCAGGTTCTCCATTGAGTATTGAGGAGATCACTGTGGCACTGCCAATGCCTCGTAAAGTTCGGATTCGTGTTATATGCAAACTTCTCTTTGTCACAACGATGTTACCTTTTGGAAGATGGAGGTTACAATCATTTTCTTTCTCTCTAAATGATTTAAAACATTTTTCTTAGTCAATGTTTTCCCTTTACAACTTTTTATTTATTTTCACACTCTTTCTTTTGATCTAGATTTCTTTCTTTTTTAAAAGCCTTAGTGGAAATTCTTAATGAAGTTTTTAAGATCTTTTTTTTTTTTTGTGTATTTGAAGGTCCCTCCTGCAATTTGTCCAAGAATCTTGGGTCATGAGGCTGTTGGCTGAGTGAGTGCATCCCTTTTACTCTTTTTTAATTTTATAATTTTATTCACTGGATAATATACTCATTATTCCTAAGGAAAAAATGAATCCACTATTTATTAGTAATAACCTGTTTGTATTGTATATTTTCGTATCATGGGTGGTTCTTTCCATCACTGGGGTTATGTTTTTGCCTTTGTTCCTCTTTGTGACACCTATCTTGAAGTTCTTTGGACAGACTTCAGAAATAGCTGAGCTAGCTGGAGTGATTTCGTTGTGGCTGATACCGACTCACTTGGCTTATATATTTTATTTACCTATGCATTTTTTCTTGCAAAGCCAACTAAAAACAATGTCATTACTTGGGTGTCTCTCTTGGGTTTATTGGTGCATGCATTTCATTGTTGGTTGGTTGTCAACAAGTTTCATCTTGGACTGGTTGCCCTTGTTGCCTTTGGAAACTTTGCTTGGTGGCTTTTGGTGCTAGGTTATTTTGGTTGTTATTTGTGGTGGTTGCACCTTAACATGGACTGGTTTTTCCATCGAAGCATTCTCTGGTGATTTTGGGAGTTCACCAAACTCTACTGCTTCCGGGATCATGATATGGAATATTTTTCCTTTCTTGCAATTTAATTGCACTTCCACTAAAATTAGCATTGATTTTTATTTACTTAATAACCGTTAATTTATAGTGTTATTATTCTATTGAATCATCATGATACGCTGTTGAATTTTTCTTTTTCAGCCTAGAAAGTTTGGTATGATAAAATACTCATGTTGATGACTGGGAACCTACAAAGCGCAAAGACTTCTGTAGAGGCTTTAACCATATGGTAAGTATATTTTCCTTTTAACTTAGTGCATACTCTCCAAAAGGATTTCTATTTCTTAAAATAATTAACTAGCACTCAAATGTCATTCTTTATGTTCGATTAGTGGGCTACAATGTTTGTTACTTTTGTTTTTTTTATATGGCAGTACTTTAACCATAAATATATGGGAGTTGATGTTTCCTCTATCATTCTATGCTGCAACTGGGTAATCAATCTTGACTTTCCCTCCATGCTTCTATTTTTGTGCATGTACTTCAAAAGAAGAAAAAAAACAGAAGAAGTATTTTATAATAAAATAACATATTTTTAACCAAGACTCTACTAGAATGATTTTGTAAAAGACTTAAGATTTTGGCATATAATAAAATCATATATTGATCTTGTGAGATGGTTTTGTAGAGTGAGTAGCAAACGAACTTGGAGCTGGCAATGGAAAAGGGGCCAAGTTTGCTTCCATAGTGTCAGTGGTAACATCAATTACAGTAAGCATTTTCTTTTGGTTGTTGATTATGATATTTCGGAGTAAGCTTGCCTATTTATTTTCTTTGAGTGAGCTTGTGATTAAAGAGGTAAACAAGCTTTCACCTTTCTTAGGAGTCACAATTCTACTCAATAGTGTTCAGCCAGTTCTATCAGGTGATATTATCTAACTTTTACCACCCAATCGTCAATTATTTGATTAGATTTAACAATAAATACTAAACTATATCATATTGCATATTTTTTACTGGCCAATGCTTGGTTGGTTGGTTTATTATACTTAATCAACTTACCATTTAGTTACATCGATTTTTCACTTCACCATGGTAATTAGTTATATAATTTAGTTATTTTTTAAGAGACTTGAATATGTTTTTTGGTATTTAATAAAATTTTAAAGTATACTAAAAGTACTTCTGTTAAAGACAATTTTTTTTTTCTTGCAAGCTTATTTTTTAGATAATGGCTCTGTGGGTTTTGGATATCCTTCTTGTTTTGGACTTTTGACACTTCCTTTTAGGTTTTATGTATTTCGTGGCTCATATTCAAGAAATACCTGATTTTTATTTTGGTAAGTAAAATATTCGTTAAAAAAATCAAGAAAAGTTTCCAGCGTCATACCTCATAAGACAAGAAATGCATGATATTTTATGTTAAATGTGTCTCAAGAACAGTTTCCAAACACACAAATCATCGTGAATTGACTCAAAAAAAATTATGTATTTTTAAAGACTTCCCACTATATAAAAATAAGAAAAAGAGATACTATACATAACATTATTCTTACATATATAAATAGATCATTTTCAAATTCCAACTATCACTCATTACACTTAGAAAAACAATATTAGATCTAATTACAGTGATCTAGTTGTGCTTGGATCCCCACAAAATAATCATTATATGCACTATATTGTCTGAACATAATGGTGGTAGTTGATTATTTTTCTTTTAAAAGAATCCACAGAAGACTATATATTGAAGCTTTATATGCATCCCAAAGAAGACTATCGTCGATCGAAACTTTTTCTTCCATCTCTAAACTATAGCTTACACACCTTCTAAGTTCTAAAGATACTGACACGGAAGCTGCATATGCCATATGCTCCTTGATAGATATCAAATGTCATTAAATCATGAATCCAGTAAACTCAAATGAAACAATTTTTATTTTATAGCGAGAATGTGCATTTCTTTTTTCTTTCCTTTTTTTTTCAATACTCAATCGAACAAATATAAAAGAAATATTTCATTTCATTATTTTATCATTTCAAATAGTTTGCCGATAAAAAAAATTATCATTCCAAATAAGTTTAAAATTTACTTAATTTAAAATTGCCTCGGTTTTTATCTTCTCTGTTTCTTTCATTTTAATTTTTTTGTCCTTCCCATTTCAATTCCTATTCAAACATAGATGTCTCTTAGAAATGTGGTCATTTGCCAATTGCCATATTCCGTCAAGGCGTCACTATCAATTTGATTAACAACTTCAAACATTTTACCAAAATTGAAAGAAGAAAAAAAAATCAAACACTTTTATTTTATTCATATTACATGTAATTTTAGAGGGGAAAGTAGATGAATATTCCCCATTATTCCAACCCTTTTGAAAATAAAAACATGACCAATAACATTGACACTAATTACAAACAAACAGACCAATATTTCTATTGGATTTTTCTTCCTAATAAAACTGAACCTTAGTGTCATAAGTAGCTCCAGGCTTCCAATTAGCAGGTATTTTCGCCAGCTTCCAAAAACCCGCTTTAAACCTCAAGAGGATTTCACCACTTGGTGGGTTAGCAAAGTCAAACACTGCCCCATAGGACCTGCGCAGTGGTTCCCATCTTTGCTGACTCTTCTGGACAACATTTCAATAACCAAATTCAATGCAACTAAACAATTAGACAGATAAATGAATAGTTGAACGGAAACGCTCTCAAGTAAAATTAAACAAACTTATCTATAAGTAAAGCCAACATATACATAACAAAGTTGCAAGTTTCTATCTAATAATTTAGAAATTGTTACGTTGAAAATTGCATGCATGAGCCCAACCAGATACTACTCTTGTCTTATTTATAAGAAATAAGTTATACGTATATCATTGATTATTTCTTATAAAAAGAACCGGAGATAGTATATGTTTACATACCTGCCACATTTCAACAGCAGTGACGTCGTATTTTCCGTTTACATTGAGAATGACAACAGCGAAGTAACCAGGGTTGCTGCTAGTTTCCTGGACATGAAACAAGACATTGCTGGTGTATTTACAGGGAACCCTTTTGAATTCAATATCCACTGTGCCTTTTTTCTTAATCTCTTCAGATGCTATTTTATTGACTCCCAATTTTGAGAAGGCGCGTGGGCTCATGATGAAGTCTGTTCTGTCTCCCTGACCGTAGTCCGTTGCCACTAGGGTTACTCCATTCACATCGCATAATTTTGGTATTTTGCACCTTACCTGAATCACCAACATCATCATCATCATCATTTTTTTTATAAATAAATAAATTAATTATTAATACATAATTAGTGCAAAATACTTGGCAGTGTGCATAAATATTTTGTTTCCATTGGCAAATTTTGTGATCTATACCACAGGTATCTTTTAATGGAAAACAATCTTGATGAACCAAATAGTCCTACACTATGGATAATAAATGTGATACATTGTGATAAATTAATGAGTAATATGATATAAGAATCATTGTTTATTTTAAACATTTCATCAAAAATCTTTCACTTTTTCTTTATTTCTTTTTTTCTGATATCATAACCCTATTATATATATATATATATATATATATATATATATATATATATATTTCTCTTTCTCTGGGTATTAAATAGGTTTTTGGATCATCAATCATTTCCTAAATAGTAGAAAAATTGTTGAAAAGAAAGGAAAGAAAAGTAGGTACCTGATAACATGTACCACAGCCAGCTCCATTCTTCCACAGCCCAGACACCCCAGCGACTCTTCCACCATACCCATCCATCAAGCTTCCAAATTCGCCAAAGCCACAAGCTCCCGCTGAAATATATATAAATAATATCAATTTGTTATGTGATACTGCACATTTTACTTCTAATAAAAAGCATTCTAAATGAAAAAGCGTGCATATTTAAAGTAAATTCCTCAAATGATTATGAAAGAAAGGAAAATTATTTAGTTTAAATTTTCAAAACAAGCACATACTTGGAGTCCCGTAGCCATCAGGGGTACCATAATAGGTTGCTCTTGATTTCGTGAAATATTCCTGGCAGTTACACAGTGCAGGGAACAGCAATATCACACAAACAAGCCCAAGTTGTGGCCTAAAACTGAGTTCCATGGCAAATTATATGCCGCAAAACGCAAAGATAGGAAGTAATTACGATCGAGATAGTGAACAATGCGATAAAGAGAAGGCTTTATGAGATTGGATTGGAAGCATAGATTTGGAGTCGTATTTATAATGCAGCCTTTGGACTTACTACACACGCATATATACCGCCGGTGGTATATACTATATATAGTCCTATTTCCTTTGTTTTGGTATGGTTTTCTTTTCTACGGTTGAATATTTCGTTCGGGATCTGTGAACTGTGAACTGATTTTGAATAGCAAAGCCTACCGGTTTAAAACATTTTTGGATAAACACACAAGATCAGCAGAACCCCTTTTCGCATTTGATGCATAATTTAGCCAACTTGATCGAAAAAAACACTTTACGAAGGTCCTATAAATATAAACTTCTAATCTAACATGATTATTATTTAATCTACCTTTATATATGTACTAAGTTGTATGACAATAATTCCAAGTATCACGACACACAAGGTCGCACGGTGGGTGGGAATGGGAAACAACATCGAATTTATACAGTCTTTTAAAAATTTAAATTAAAATAAAAAAGAAAAAGAAAAAATTAAATATCAAATTTGTAAAATAATGCTTAGACTTTAATTGCAAAAAGAAAAAAATTATTATGTGGCAAAGACCGTCACATGTCATTAAAAGAATGAATGAGGACACCGGTGTGTTATTTACAATCTACATCAAAGTAATACTCACTATTAACTGGGTTAAAAGAAAACGAAAATATGAGGATGGAAAGTAATTTTTTCATATTAATAATTAATTCTTCAGATATATATATATATATATATATACACATATATATAAATATATATAGTCAATAATATTAAAATGAAATATTCTCATCATGAATGCTGTTATACAAAATAAAATATAGTTAATACTAATAGTGTAATTCTTCAAATACATACTATTAAAAATAAATTTAACTTGGTAATTATATTTACATGAGAAGGGATATCAAAGTTACTTCAAGAATGAAAGATAAATATTAATCTAATTATTCTAATGATTAATTTACATTTAATCATTATATTAAAAAAATGAAAGATAAATATTGAAAATATCTTTCTCAGAGTTATTCTTTGAGTAACTTTTTTATTTTATTTTAAATATATATTAATGAAAGGCAAAACCAAGACACTACACCAGAGTTGCGTGTGAGTGTGGCAGCCAAGCAACTTGATCTCTCTTCTATTTATATAACTTAAATCAAATAGTTAATTAAAAAATATATCTTCAATTCAATATATTTTTAATAAAAATTACAAATTTTATAATAATTTTATAAATACATAAGATATAAAACTTTAAACATGAGCGATATCGTGAACTTATATAAAAATATATTTATATATAAGTTCATTTTGAATTGAATCGATATTTAATTAAAATCAAATCAGAATTTCGATTCAATCCAATAATTTTTTATATTTTTTAGTTTTAAATTTTTTGGATTAATTTTTTTGGTTTTATTGAACTGGATCAATTTATAAATATCCCTAAATATGTGTTTACATTTTAATATTTATATATAAGGTCTTATTTATTATTTTGTGCCATCCACGTAAAAAAAATTCAAGACCTATTTGATTTTTTTTTTGTTAATCATAATATTAATTCAAAATTATCCTATTAAAAAATTAATTTTTTATTAGAAACTATGAGCACAGAATAAGTATTCTCATCTGATATTAGTTCGGTAGTCGAATTGATTATGTTATATATATATATATATATATATATATATTAATACATAATTAGTAGTGACCCTATTATCATGATTTTATCCAATTGGAAAGTCTACCTCGTAATTCTAACAAAACTAAATGTTTAGATATGCCAACATAGCTCGACATTTAGTGTATAATTCCCTCTTTAATTTCTTATCGCACAAGGTAGATGATTGCAGTCAAAATTTACATGACTAGAGAATGACATCATGGTATAGATAGAGAGAGTATATATGTGCACTATCACATAAGTACGTAGAATTTAGAAAATAGATTAAGAAAAATCAATCAAAATTGCATCTATTCAAACTAAAAATATATGCCCAAATTTCTAAATTAAACATTAAACGCAAAATGGTGTTCTAATCATGTGTGCTTATCCAAAATTGTTTTCATCCGAAGCTAGATTCTACCAAAAATCAGTGAACGGTTCACAGAACGCGAAATATATAACTTGTAATGAAAGCATCTGGTAAAAAAAACATTGGAAATATGACTATACGGCCACTGTATGTCATGTGGAGAGTTTCTATGATGTTCCTAATAATTTAGGGAGTTTTGATATTATTAATTTTTTAATTAATCAAAATATATATCATTTTCTTATTAATTGTTATTATTATTTTGTTTTTTCATATTAATCCTCGATTATTGTTTTTAAAATTTTAAAATTGCAACTTTTTTTTTAATTATAATTACCTGCTTTTCTTTTCTCCTTTTTGTGATTAATCCTAATTTTGTAATTTAGGCATATGGAACTCAGTTTTAGGCACCAACTTGGGCTTGTTTGTGTCATATTATTCTTCCCTGCACTGTGTAACTGTCAGGAATATATTGGCCCTGTTGATGATTACTGGAATCCATGTATGTGAGTCCCCTCTTTAGCCATCTATCTATCAATCTATATTCCTGTACCAGGCTTAATTACATTTGTCTGCAGGCTAGGAATTAGGATGTGTGGCCATGTTTTGGGAAGGGGGATCAAATTCGCATCCATTCACTAATGGCTATTATATTTTGAGACTATTTTCCCTTAAATTATTTCATAAACATTTGAAAAATTTAATCCCTCACTTGGAATCCCATATCCACAAGTGATATGACAATTAAATTAATTATATATACTCCTATGCAACACTCATTTTATAAACTGATTTTGTGATATTAAATTAGTCTCAAACCCAAATATTTTAAGATGTAGCGTGCTTCATAGAAACAAAGTGTGCACCGTGACAGTTAATCACACATAACAAATTGCTGTTATATTTTAGTTGGAGCTTGCGGGTTCGGCGAATATGGAAAGACGGTGAATAATGGCATTGTCGCAGCGGTGTCTGAGCCGGTATGGAGGGATGGAGTTGGCTGTGGTACATGCTATCAGGTAAGCACTTTTCTTTCCTTAATTTCTCCAACCTCTTTTTCTTTTTATTTGTCTTTTAAGATAATTATATAAAAATTAAGAAATGCCATAATTTTTTATTTTAATAAAATAATGGTGGAGTTTTACTATACAGTGAATGAATGCACATGTAAATTAGTTAAATATTAAAAGAGAAGTATGAGTACAATTGATATGATTTGCTAACTAATACTTTTGAGATATTAGTTAAAAGAATAAAATAAAAATCATTATATAAATCATAGGAGACCATAAAAAAGATAGTGGATAATACAATTTTATATCTCCTAATAAAAAAAATTAAAATATTTTTAATTAATATCCTTAGGACTTTAATTAACATTTATCATAATAAAAGTGTAATTTATGTGATATTGAATTTTACTAATAATAAATAAATAAATTCAAAAATCTGACGAATTTAAAAAAAACAGAGGAAAATAGTATCAATATTTGTAATTGTAATAATTTATTTTGATATAGGTCCATGTTTCTGATAAGTGGTGGACTCACGTGTAGACAAATGTTCACAAGTGCAGATATAAAACTTTTGATCATATCATAAATGAGTGAGAGTCCATTGATCAAAAGCCTCAAGCAGTTGACCAGAGGAACAAAAGCAGCAAAGTAATGAGCCTTATGGTAGTTGCTATCATAGCAATTACATCAAAACATTCAAGCAATGCAGCGAAACAGCAATAAATGCATAAGATTAAAAAATGAAGAAATGGGATACCTAAAAATTGGTCTAAGAAACCAGAAAAAGCAAGTCAGACAATACATGGACCAGCTTTCTGCTTAGACCCCTCCCAATTAATTTTCAAAAATCCAATGAGTCACATCATGCATAGCCAATCACCAACACGCAAATCATAGAATAAGACCCAAAACCCAAATTGAAACTGGCAAACAAACATCTTATGTTTGCAAAAGTATACATTTTATAACTTATACCTTAAATTTGGATTAGAATGACTGCTACAGAAATTCCAATAGCAATACAAACATGTGTTAGTTAACTTATACCTTATGAGTCTAATTAGACAAATTTCTTCATAAACATTTATAAAAAAAATATAAAGATAAAATGAATTGAGATTTTTTTTCCTAAGTTAAAGATCAAATTATGTCATTTAATTCTCTTGCTTAATTTCTTCAAAAACAAAACTGTATTAGTTAATTTTAGTTTACGGACAAAAATTAGTTGATAACCTTGTATATAAAGAGTTGATATTTTCTTTAAAAGAAATTGGAATTAAATTTTCTTTAAAAAGAACTTTTAGGGAGTTGTATCCAAACCTCCGTTATTAAGTGTCCAGATATAAATAAATTTTTTTTGGTTCGCTACTATTTCTCGTGATGGCTTGCTGAGAATTATGTATTTTTAATTTATCAAATATATATATAATTAATTATAATGCTGATGAATTAGGTATGGTGGAATTTACAATGCTGCGATGAGAAGGGAGTATACGTGGTAGTAAGTAGTAACTGATGCAGGGGGAGACAGAAGAAACTCCACCTTGACCTTCAGCCCTGGCGCCTTGTCAATATTCGTACACAACAAACCTAGATGTGCAAATCAGATCAGACACGAGATGGTGGATATTGCAATCAAAAGGAGCCCTACATACCCTGCCAACATCAAGCACCGTGTCCAGGAGAGCCGCAAAAACCCTGGCTACTTTGCAGTTGTCATTCTCCACGTAAATGGAATACGCAACATCACTGCAGTTGAGATGTGGCAGGTATATAAACATATTTTAACACTTCATTATCTTAAATATTTTATTAATTTTTTTCTCTTTTCTGTGACATCAATAACATTATATCATCTAAAGTTGTATATATTTTTTTTTAATGAATAAACAGTCAAATTCATTTATGAATATTTATATGTTAAATAAATTATTTTTATAAATAAAGAATTTAAATTTAATTTTTGATTTTGTAAAAAAAAACATAAAAAATTAATCTTATAGATAATTTAATAACAAATTATCTTTAAGTTTTGTAATTTAATATCAAAATTTTTGAAAAATATAATTTTTTATCAAAATGTCTTTAAATATCACACCAACTTAATTATAAAATAATCTCATAAATTTAATAAATTTAATGATAGAATATATCGTATTTAAAAATTAAACTTATATTTTTTATCTTTTAATAATAAATTTGTGACCGCTGACAAATTACTCTCCTTTTTTTTTTTCTTTCTCAATACGTGTTAGAATAGAATTTGGAGTGTGAGCGTGTCTAAGTATACTTTTCCTAAGCATTATATATATTTGGTTGTGCTCAGATCAGTCATATGCAATTTTTAACGTAACAATTTCTAAATTATTAGATTGAAATAGCAATTTTGCTCTGTGTATATATATATATATATATATATATATATATATATATATATATATATTGGCTATATTTACAGATTCGTTTATTAAATTTCACTTCATAGTTCAAGTTCAATATTACTTGTCTAAGTTGCATTGAATTTTGTTATTGAAATGATATGCAGAAGAGTCAACAAAGATGGGAACCACTGCGCAGGTCCTATGGGGCAGTGTTTGACTTTGCTAACCCACCCAGTACTGGTGAAATCCTCTTGAGGTTTAAAGCGGGCTTTTGGAAGCTGGCGAAAATCCCTGCTAATTGGAAGCCTGGAGCAACATATGACACCAAAGTTCAGATCCCAGGAACATATTACAAATAATAATTACAAATGTGTATGTATTCTAAAATTATTTATGAAAAATACGCATCCACTTTCAGACCCCAGGAAAATATATATTATAAATAATAATTAATTAAGTACTTGTATTTATTCTGTTAATTTGTTTGTTATCAGTACTCACTACTACAGCCCATACATACTAAGTCGGTTGTTTTACACATACTAAGTTGGTTCTCGAACCGACCTTATAACCTGACGTCGTGAAAAAGGAACCTTTACCACGTCGGTTTTCGACAGACCGACTTTGTATTATATTTTTTTTTTTTGTAACTCATACTTTTTAAGTCGGTTATTTCAAATAACCGACTTAGAACACCTAGATACAAAGTCGGTTTTTGTTTTAACCGACTTCGTTTATGTATTAGTGTTTAATTAATTACAAAAATGCCACCGGTTCCTCTACTAGGTCGGTTTTTGAGAAACCGACTTAGATGCCCTGTCGTAATATGTACATTTTGTAGTAGTGACTCGGTGTTGTTGTAATGCACTTCTGTCAAATTAATGGACTAGAATATAATGGGGTTCATGTACTTACATAGTTTCCATCTAAGAGTGCATGGAATATGAATATGAATAAAATTCATATGCTTTGATGTTGTTAAATTTAACTTGTTATATTTGCATATAGCAATCCGCAAATTACGAACTGTACTTCTAAGCCTCATTTCATATTGAATGCCATGATTTATATTCAGTTAAGTGTAACTACTAGGAAAAACTTATAGAGAGACGGACACTTTCAATCTCTAAAAGAAACGTCTCTGAATTAGTTTTGTCGCTATTATGCGCATATCCGATTTTTCTAAGACGGAATATTATTGTCCGTGTATGTTTAGATATGGAATTATTCTCTCTTTTATTAAAAAAGATAGTCCATAAGACCTGATATAAAGTATTCCATCTCTGATCGAGACTAGTTTATTTAGTCTATAAACAATAATGTTTCGTCTCTGAATGTTAAAATAAAGCTTTAGCTTGCATATTATTTTGTTTGCTTCAATAATGGGATCATATGGGACATAAATTCGTCTTTTTATCACACTCTTTGTTGCTTGGGTCAAGATTTGTGCTTCATCTTTTTAGTATAAAATAGAGATGGACATTGAAAGAAAAAAATAGTAACATATTTTCGTCTCTAAATGTGGTATCTGTAAAACATATTTTTTTGTTCCATCTCTGGTTACTAAGTTTTGCCTCTATTTCTGCCTTTGTCACAAAAAATGATCCGTCTCTATATTCCATCTTTATAACTATCATTAATTATTAGTGTTTATATACTATTATAATAAGTTGTGTATTAGTTACATTAAGTTTAAACTTTATATATTATTATAATTTTTAATGTATTTTATATTTTCTAAAAATTTTATAAAAAAATATATGTTAATAATTATGTATAAATATATATATATATGCTAATATGTTTTTCTTAAAAATCTTGTCAATCAAAAGATCCAAATATCTTTAGGGTTCATATTTTTCTTATCATTGTTTGTGTTTGTTGTTTGTGGATTTGATGGTATAGAATGTAGTGCCTAGACCTTATGAAAAAAAGGCACGAGCTCAAGCAGTTGCATTATGAATTTTCAGTGATGACAAAGTAACATTTTATAATTGTGAGTTGTTTGGATTCTAGGACCTAATGTGCGACAAAAGGAATAACATTTTTTCAAAGATTGCTTAATTCAAGGAATTGTTGATTATATTTTTTGAAGTGGGAAGTAACCATATGTAGTAAATATAAAAAATTTCTTGAACTGCAATGTTTTTTATGTTTTAATTATTTTTGTGATACACTAAATGTAATATTAATAAGTATTGGGGATTTTTTTATGATGCTCTTGAGTACTAAACTAAGAACTCTTGGCGACACCATGATTATTGTTATAGTGGTACAAGTAAGAAAAAGTGAGACAAAGGATAATGTCTACCCATTTGTACATCGTGACGCTACTGGAATTAGGATTGACACTTTCTTGGACAGAACATGGATGTTTAATCTCAAAGTGATATTTGCTTACAACATCATGACTAATAGAGAAGGGTGGAGTAACAACAATCACCCAGAATATAACACGTAACTTTTTAATTTCACTCTTCATGACCAATGGTTCTTTTACATCCTTACATCTATAACTATATACTAAATGTGTAGCTCCGAAAAGTAATGCATAAATGTGTTTAATTATGTTGCATTACACATAATAATTGTCATATATCTTTCTATTTTATAAACTTTGAAACAAGATTTGGTGTCATATTGATCAATACAATATATGACTATCTATGGAACTACATCTTTCAGAGAGTATCAAAACACGAGACCTGGTGCAAATCCCAAAGGTTGTGCTCCTGTGACGAAGCAACTAAGTGAATAGGAAATCAACCCTTTCATAACACTAGACATGATTGAAGGCTCCAAATAGCTATTTCATCCTCCAACTCCCAAAGTCTAATTAATTATCGGATGTTTCTATGTGATCTAAGGAGCGCCATTGCACCACCCATTTTAGTGGATGGTGAATTGGGAAAATGGTATTCTAATTAAATGCTAGATCACTCAAGTTGTTGAGTTTTGACATATTGTAATTTATTTTTTTCAAACTTAGCATTTAAAAAATATTAAGTGAGACCCACTACTAGAAAACTGCAATTTAGAGACCGCCATTAGAGACCGAAATGATATGGTCTCTAGTAGTGACCGAAAATAGTTGTCGAACAGTTTTTGTCGCAAATTGAGACTGAAATAGCAACTGAAGTTTTTCGTGGTGACTTAGTTTCATCAGCGATCACATTAGCGACCGAAATGAAGTGTCATAGTCGGTCGCTAAATATCCAAATTGTATTATAGTGACCGAAGAGGGACTTGAAAATAGCAACCGAATACTCTTGGGTTGTCATGGTATGAGATAGCGATCGAAATTATTTCCGTGCGTGATTATAGTGACCAAAATTGTTTGGTCGCTATTGCATTACACAATAACTAGATTAACGATTGAATGTAATTTTTCTAAAAAAATTAGAAACTAAATTTTTAATTTATTTAAATCATAAAAAATGTATCATATATGAAATACATTGATAAGTATTGAAATAATGTATTAGTAATATTTTTAAATTAATAAACCAATATCACATTTTTTATTAAGATAAATAAATCATACTTATCATTAATCTTTTAATTTTTTTTTGTAAAAAATAATTATTTATTTCATAGAATTATTTAAAAATTATAATAAATAAACACTCATTATATTATGAAAATATGGCATAATCAAATTTTGTAGAATTATGTATTTTAAAATATAAGGCATAAGTGTAACATTAATGATTCATTAAGGTTCAATAGGGTGTAAGTGAAATTTATGCATTGATGAACACCAAATTGGACTTTCGTACAATATTGCCCTAAGTAAGGTCTAATAAGATGCATGGATAACTTATGTATTCTCTAAAAGCTTAAATTGACTAAAATAGTTGATTCTTAAATTTTAAACATTGACTAGACTAGAAAGTTGACCAACACACTCCATTACCACTACACCAAAGTACTCATTTGAGTATTTAGTGCAAAATATAGTATTAATATAAGTTTTACGTGAAAATAGTTCAAAATTCAATTTTTTTAATTTATTATGTTTTATAATCTTATATATTATTTTTAAAAATATAATATATACAATTAAATTATATTTCACGTAAATTAGAATATGTATATTTATATAAGTTTTATTTTTATTTTATATATTATATTTATCTTTTTAAATAATGTTTGTGATTTAGTGACAACATCTTTTTATCTATTTGTTCTTAAATATCATATGTGTGTGTAGGGATGGCAAAACGGGCCTGGCCCGGCGGGCCAACCCGTTTGGCCCACGAAAAAAAGTGGGCTGGGTTGAAGTTTTGAACCCACAATGACTAAATGGGTCGGGCCAACCCGGCCCACAAAAATGCGGGCCAAAATCGGGCCCGGGCCGGGCCAGCCCGGTGGGCTAGCAGCCCACAATGCTAAGTCACTTACAAAGCTGTGAGACGTGAGTGGTGAGTGCACTTCCTAAGGCTTTAGTGAATAATATAATAATAAATTATATAGATATATATTGTGTGGCTGAGAGAGAGTGAAAGTGAGAGAGCTGAGACATGGGACTCGTGAGAGACTGAGAGTGAGACCTCAGACCTGAGATTAGTGAGTCTGAGAGAGAAGAGAGTGAGAGGCTTCCGTTCCGCCTTCCGTCCGAGCTTCTGCCAACCTGGTTGCTTCATCATCGTTGTCGAGCTTCGCGGTGGGTGGTGGTTACCGTTCTCGTTCTCTTTCGTCGACCTCGGCCTCGGCAGCAGTGACCGTTGTCGTTCTCGTGTCGGCCTCTATGTGTCTTTTCCCTTTGACCCTTTCTCACTCTCTACTAAGGTACGAAAACTGGAACCTCTATGTGCCTTCTCCTTGTGTGTTCCTCGACCTCGAACCCCTTTTACTCAATCTCCTTTATTCTCAGTTTTCAATCCAAAATCGTGTACTGCAACTGATTTTAGGGTTGCCCTTTTTCTCATTTTTCTTCATTTTTTATTTTTCCTTTGTTAATTTTGATATTAATATTTAGGGTTCTGTTTCCCTTTATCAGAGTCTCTCTGTTGGTGATCGCGATAGAGTGTTGGAACTTTTTCTCAGGCTGTTGCGGTGGAAGATTCGGTGATTAACTGATTATGCTATTAATGTTTTTACTTGAAATGAGTAAATTTGATTTTCATTTCGGTTATGAAGTTGTGTGTCATGTGATGGATTATGGATTAGTGGGGGAATTGGTTCTGTTATGTTTTTGGATTTTGTCTCCTTGCTTAAGTTTCAATTGCTGTTGTTATTCCTCTATGTGTTGATTCCATTTTCATGTGATATGCCTAATAACATAAGGACATAATGCTGTTTGTTTCTGAATTTCTTGAAAGGGAGTAAGACTTCATGTGATATGCTCCATTTTCTTTCGGTTGTTATTTATGTCAACGACTCTTGTTGGTTGCTTTGTAATTTTCATAGTTCAAGATTGCTGTTATCTGTGATGTGTCTTGTAGCTTTTGGGTAGAAAATACTGATCAAACAAAGTAATTGCATTTTAATGTATAATTAGAATGTGAATGCATCTCTGTTATTAGAATGACAAGATATATTAAATAAGCATATGTTATAACTTATAATGAAATTAGTGTTATAAAACTATAAAAGGTTGATGAAGGAGTATGATTGCTACAGTATTAGAAGTATCAGCCATTAATGTTTTGCTTTTACGCAAGGTGCTGCAATATCTCTTTAGTTTATAGATGTATCAGCTGGTTGCATTGCTTCTATTAAGCATATTTTTATATTAAAAGCATTGTTATAACAAATTAATGATTGTAGGTTTATGTTTATCTATTTTGCCCACTTTTATATCAGATTTTCCTGATTTGGAGCATATAGATGCCTTATAAAAATTGTGCACGTGTAAAATCAATATTATTTGGACAAAATTGTGTACTTTAAATAAAAATTTATAGGCCGTAACTCTTTTTTTTCTATTTTTTTTAATTTTTAAGTGGGCTGGTGGGCTGGCCCGCTAGCCCACTAACCCACTATAAAGTGGGGTGGGACAGGATTCTCAACCCACTTTGTAAAAGTGGGCCAGCCCGTCCCGGTCCGTTTTTTATGTAGGGTGGGCCAGCCCGGCCCATTTGGGGTGGGTTGGCCCACTTTGCCATCCCTATGTGTGTGTGTAACAAAATCAAACATGTAGATGGCAGATAGAGGTAGAGGTTGTGGTCACAAAACATTCATAAATCATGGTAGAAGACGCGGTGTTAGTTTGGGAGCTCCAATTACCACCAAACCTTCCACATCTTCCATTCACATATCAACCTCAGAGTTGATGATCAATGTCATTATGCCGGCACCAAACATACTTCCTATAGCTCAAGACCAACCAAATTCCCACTACCCCTGTTGGAGATGTTTCACCTTCAACACAAAATGATTTTCTTACACCTGAGTACCCACTTGATCTAAATTGTGAACATATTGTTGATCAGAGGCCTTTCATTCGTGCATATAAAGAGGAGTAAGTGCATTTTATTTAACTATGAATTTATCTTAAAATGTTTTTTAAATGTGGTATTGACAATGTCTTTATACATAGGTTTCAACCGACATATGGATGTTCTAATATCATATCAGATATCATTAGGGAAAAGTTTGATGAACCAGCTGCAAGTTGGTTGAAGGTATCAATTGACCTTTGTGATAGGTGGTTTGGAGAGTTTAAGGTAATTTTAATTTTGGTTTAATTTAAAATGGATTTTTCCTTCTATCATTTCTAATTTAGTTTTTGTTTCCTATTTTATGCAGAAATATTATAGGTGGTACCTAGCAGAAGAGTGAGCCATTAGAGTTGTTTTCTAGACAAAAGGTTCACATAGTTTGAAAAGTGCAATGAACAAGATCAGAAATGGTCAAGATAAAGGAAAGTGGATAACAATCAATGTTCGAGCAGCCTTTGTCGAACATTGGAATTCTACAGATTTCATAAAGAAGAGTTCCACTGCCAAGGCGAATCAATCTGTTGATAGAGGAGCCTCAGCATATTGTGGGGTTCAATGTAATTAATTAAAATGTTTTACAATTTTTAACTTTTTAAATTTATGTAGTCAAAGGAGTTTCAAAGACCACGAACTTCTTGGGAGGTGATGGAGAAATCTAAGAAATTGAAGTTGGGAGAATGGGTCAATGATAAGTCCCGCGAATATGTTGTAAGTTATTTTTTTTAATTATATCACTTTATTTGATATATTACGGTTGATATTATAAATGAACTATTACCTTTGGTAAATATCTTTTGAAGTTATTTACACATCTTGATTTGCTTTTATTTAGCTATTGTTAAATATTTGTGGTTGACTAGTATAAACATTGAAGCCTACTATAGTAGATTAAAATAAGAAAAAAAAGCATGTATTAGTGGTGATTTTCTTGAATATTAATCCTTATATGTCTGCACATTTAATAATTTATCTTCATATCTACTTTATATTGCACGAGAAATATCAACATCACCGAGATGAAATCTTACAACATTCGATAGAGGGAGGCACATCTACACATGATTCCCCTAACACTGCTACTTCTGTTAATGATAATGAAATATATTTGAATGTTATTGGAGGTCCAAATTACAAGGGGAACATGTATGGACTAGGTACTTTGAGCAAAAGGTTTAGTTGCTCAATATCAGCTTTATCTACTTCTATTGCTCCTGTAGAAGACCAAATAAAGAAAATGCAAGAAACAATTACTAAATTGAATGTTGAGATTTTGGCAAAGGCAAATAAGGAAAAGACCCTTGAGGAAAATATGTTGCAGTTGATGGAGAATCATGACCACCAAAGTCACGATATGCGACAATAGATGCAAGAGCAAAATGAACAAATTCGTCAACAAAATGAACAAATGCAACGTATATTACAACACTTGCATATTCTAGTCCATCGACTACCACAACGGATGGAACTGAGCACCATGTTGACGATGCTCAGGTTGATTGTCCTCATGATATGTCAAAGGACCATTGACTCCTGGTTACAGTTTGTTTTATTGATTATGCCAAGTTAGTTATGAATTTTAACTTTATTAAACTTTGACATTGCATTTTATATATTAAACTTAAAAAATTTTGAAGTTGCACTTTATCAATCTTTAAATTAGAACTTTGTTATTAGATATATTTACACATTATGAATGCCCATTTTTATTTATAAGTTTGATTATACAAATTAATTAAAAATTATATTTATGTTGATAATTATTAAGCAGGTCAAAATGTAACATATGAAAAAGGAAAAAAATAAAGCATATTTTTCTTTAGCGACTGAATCTGTGATCGAATTGTATTTTAATTAATTTATATTTAAAAAATAAATATTAAATAGAGACCCAATTAGCGATTGAACTGCATTTTAATTATAAAATTAATTATTAAATAGCAACCAAATTGGCTACCGGTTATATCTTAATACATTTTATTATAGCTTAGCCACCAAATTAGCGACCGAGTAAATTTTTAAAATTAATTATTCAATATCGACGGAACTAGAGACCGGATATTATTTTAATTTATTTTATGTTTAAAATTTTATTAATTATTAGCGACCGAATTCGCCACTGCCTGTTTCGATTATAGAATTGGTCCCAGGAAAAATCACAACCAAAATTTATTTTATTGCCACCTAGTAGTTCGGTCTCTAAATAGCAATCGAATATGATTCAGAGACTAAGGATTTAGCAACTTGGGTTTTTGCGACACAGTGAATTCGGTCACCATTTTGGTTGCTAACAATTTTATCAACCAAATTTAACGACGTAGCAACTATATTCTTCGGTCACCATTTCCTTGCAAACTTCATGCGTAACTTCAAAGTTTTAGCAAGATAGATTGCAATCCATGTATGTCCTTGTAAATAAAATGTTAATGGGAAGTGTATTTTAGTTTATTTCATTTTCAATAACAGTGATGGGTCATATTGTGTTTATAGCTCAAATTATTTAAAAGATAAAAAAAAAATTTTGATTATAAATATAACAAGCTTTAAATGTAATAAAGACTCGTATGAAATGGATTAGTTTAGCTTGAGGTTAAAGAAAATTTGAGTAAGAACATCTTTAGTATTAGATCTTAAGCAAAGATCTTGAGTTCAAGATCTAATTTTCACTAAATCTTCCAATAAAGGAAGTGAAGAGATCTCCAACATGGAGAATGAGTTCTTGTAGAAGAACCCTCAAGATCTGCATATTATTAAAAAAAATTATTTCTTTTCTCTCTTTTTATAAGATCTCAAAATGAGATATACCATTAAAGAAAAAAATAGAAGAGATTTTTAATCCTACTTGGCACCATAGGATCCACCAAAAAATAGTATAAGATCTCAATTTAGGATCTACTGTTAAAAATACTCTAACAAAACATGAAATTCTCCAATTAGTTTGTAAACCGATTTTTAGAATCTTTTTAAATGACAATTTTATAAAAAATGAAATAAAATTCTCAATTCAAAATTCCCGTAAGAGTTAGAAAAAGTATATATAAATAACAGGAAATGAAACATTAGCGATTTAAATTGGCATATTGGTTATTAATTGTTGCTTGAGTTTCTAGTAGTCTCTTGTAATTACATAAAGCGTACAAGTATTTAATAATTTCATTATTTTTGTCTTTGAAGACAAAATCATTGTTTGTAATATATTAAAAAAACACATTTAT
>PYAF01003854.1:121394-153508 GCA_007407185.1 Glycine tomentella
ACAAGATTAAAAGTAAAATATTGAATGGAAAAGTAAGAATACTATTAAAAATTAAGAACAATAAAATCATTGATCTTAATATATTAAAAATAATTACACACCTAAAATTAACCTAATTATATTCATTTAAAATTTTCTTTATTACCTTAATTATCTTAATTAATATTTTCTATTTTGTTAATCTTTAGGCACTAATTAATGTTATGGACTAAAAAATGTCAAAAATTTAAAAATAACAAAAAAAATCACAAGGACTAAAATATCTCTATTATAATCTTCATTGTGAAAATAATAACAATAATTTTGTTTAGATAAATATTTTATTTTCTTTTTTATATTTTTCCTTGTAGAGATAATTATCTCTCTTTTTAGAGTATTTTAGTATTGTTTGTTTTCCTTTTTATTTTTTTCTTTTATAATTCGTTAATATCATTTTAAAAGTTGATTATATTAAATTTTTTTATCACCATGACATTGGTGGAAGTATCTACCAGTTTTACTAATACTAGAAAACCTAATTGGCCATCTTTGGTAAAATCTCTTTTTTCAACCATGTTTTTTCCATTTACAAAACTTCCAAGACTTTACTTAAAGAGACTGAGTTCAAAACCATTCAAATCAATGACTTATTGATAAATGATTATATTATATTCAAATGAAATTATGAGTTTTCTCTTTATATTGATTTTTTGGTTATATTAATTTGATAAATTAAAGACTAATTAATAATTATGTTTGGCTTTACCGAATGAAGAAAACTTATTCTCATCATATAAAAGATTGACAATTTGATATATATTATATTAACAAATATTTTATTGTAAATCTTATTCAATGTAAATAAATTAATTATGGGATTGGCCGTTAAGGTTACTTCACTTTGCTCTTTCCTCGTAGCCTTTGGTTTTGACCCAACAAACAAACATACGAGAATTCATGTATAGTAATAAAGCAAGTGTTTAACAGAATAAACAGCATTTGTTTACCTCTGACATATTAAAAAAACTATGAATTACTAATAACAAGTTTGTTAATATTTTATTACATTTATTATGGGATGAAATTTTACACTAATTTCATTATTAATGAGTAAAATTCAGATTATTTAATAGTAGACCATAATGAAATATTATTCCTTAATAAAAAATTCCAATGACAATATTAAGAAATACACTACTAAATATCACTAGGATTATCAATATCTCCTGTCTTTGACTTTTTAATTTTTAGGCACCTGGTGGAAAGTCAACCTCATCATTCAACCAGAACTAAATGTTGTAGATATGTCAACATAGCTCAATATTTTGTGCATAATCCTCCCATTCTGAGCGCACATGATAGATTGCATACAAAATTTACCAGACTCGACAATGACACGTAATGGTGGAGAGAGATTTACAGATTGTGCAATATCGCGTAGAGTAAAAAGTAAGTTAGAAAATAGATGACGAAAAGAAAATTCAAATATAAAAGATGCCCAAATTTCTAAAGTGTGCATTAAATGCAAAATGGTGTCCTGAAATTGTGTGCTTATCCAGAAGTGTTTTCATCCGTAGATTTTTCTATTCAAAACCAGTGAACGGTTCACAGAACCCCAAATTTTTAACTCATAAAAATGACTACAGAAAAAACAAGGGAAATAGTACTATACCATCACAGCATCGATCACTGGTATGTGTATGAAAAGCTGAAGCTGTGCTATAAATATGACTGCATTATATCTATGCTTCCTATCTCATAAAGCCATCTCTCAATTTTCATATACTTGAGCTTGTCGCATTGGTCACTCTTTATTACTGTCGCAACATGAATTGGTCACGAACGGATGGCGATAAAAAAAAATATAAAGAAGGAGGCATTTTTCAAAAAAATGAAAATTAGAGGGGAGACGTCACCAATATTTATTTAAGGAAAACGTCAAAAAAATTAAAAAAATAAAGTATAATCTACGATTTGAGAGAAAGAGTTCGGAAATCATTTGCGTTCGGAAAAGGTGTTAGCACTCCACACGTCCATCATGAAGATGATAGTTTTCAATCAAGTGTACTAAAAATAAAGTGACTTTTTAATTATTTGTCTTCTTTTAAGAACATGACTTATGTTTGTTATATTTTGTTTATTAAGAAAAATAAAGCAAATTTTTATTTTTTTAGAAAAGAGAGGATTTTATATATTTTTTTAGTTTTTTTAGTTTTTTAGGTCGATAAGGGATTTGTCCTCGCTCCTACATATCCCCAAGGGCAATGAGAAAATTATACTAACGTAATTCTTTGATAGAAAACAACTTGTGTGTTGGGTTGGTTTTATCTCTTTTTTTATTTTTGAAAGATTTGTTTTAATTGCGTGAAAAAGAATCGTTAAGGCGTTGGACCTTAAAACTACGTTGAATTTCAAGAAAAAGCGGAGAGAATAGCTTAAGGCATTGAACCTTGAAGCGATATCGAGTAATGTGTAATTTATGTGGGGGAAAAAAGAGAATTGAGTGATTATTTATTTAAGTATTTTTAAGATTTTTTTGAAAAAATATTTTGGATTTGTGGTAAACTCTATGAAGTCAAGCAAGTCGGATACCCAACATGGAGTGTAAGGAACGTAAACGTGTATTAAAGAAAAATAAAGTGGAATTTCAAAAATAAATAAATAATTGACACAATATTACGTAATCAAATGAAAATAGAAAGGAATAGAATAGAAGTGGGGAGTACACTTAGTAATTAAGAATGCATACATGAAGAAAGGGAGTGCAACTAGCAGTGTTTATTTCATTTAAAATAATGGGTCAGGCCCAAAAGGTAAGGGAGTGTAGATATGAAAACTAGGGGTGTAAACATTATTAGTGAATTTAACAATGGGTCAAGCCCAAATGTTAAGGGGGTGTGGGTGTTAAAGAAGATGGTGCAACTAGCAATGGTTATTTTGTTTTAGAATGGGCCAGGACCAAACAGTTCAGGGGTGGAGTTATGAAATAGAAACTGTAAATAGCATTATTTATTTGGTTTTAGAATGGGCCAAGCCCAACAAGTAAGTGAGTGTAGTTACAAATATGGGGTGCAAAATAGCATTATGTATTTGTTTCAAAATGGATCAAGCCCAATAGGTAACAGGTAGAATGGATGTACAAATAGCATTTATTTATTTAATTTTTTTTGGGGAGGGGGGGCTGAATTAGAACCGGGTCAAAGTGACCCGACCTAACCTACATTTAGGCAGAAGGGTTGGAAAACCCTATGTTCCATTGTAGCCAACCATGGCTTGGGGGAAGGAATGAAAGCCTCAACGGAGGAGGCATGGCCCACTGACACCACTGGCATGGGAGCCTAGCGACGCGAGGCCGTCGCGGCAGCACGATGGTGGCGCAGTGGTGGACAAGGGAAGAAAACACGAGTTGGTTATGCGAGATCCTTCACACCACCACGAACCGCCACATGGCCAGAGGTTAAAGGTGACCCTCACAGCTCTTGCCAACGACCAAGGTGCTCGTCGGCAAGATGAAACAGAAAGGCGCAAATCAAGAAAATAAAAACGAAGAAGAAGAGAGGGAAGGAATGAGGGATCACCTGAGAAATCCCTCTGTTTTCTTTGACGGTGATGCCAAATAGCATTGCTGGATTAGTCAATCCTCGCGCTTTCAAAGAGTCCATTAAGTCTCTTTGGTGCTCTTTTTTTTATTTTTTTGATTGTTCTATTTTTTTCTTTCTTTTTTTTTTTTGATTGTTCTCTCTTCTTTTTTTTTTTTTTTTTGGAACCCAGAGAAAATTAGGATATGAAAATTAGTTGCTGTATTTTTCTCCTCTTTGTGCCCAGAATTTGTTACTTAGGCATGGAACTAAGTTTTAAGCACCAACTTGGCCTTGTTTGCGTCATACAACTTTTCCCTGTACTGTGTAGCTGCAAGGAAATGTTACGAACCCATGTAAGGAAGCTTCCTCTTCTAGCTATATATAGATCATTGCTAGTTAAATGCCCATATCATGCGCTTGTACAAATAAGTTGTTTGTACCAAGCATGCATATATTTGTTTGCAGACTAGGAATTAGGTTGTGTCTTGCTAATTTTTGGAAGGGAAGGAAAGGAAACACATTATATGGCATTATATTTTGAAATTAGATATTGTGGGGTTGGTCATTGGAGGCAATCTTATATGTGCAAAGAGATCTCTAAATTTGAACAAATGAATTGATGGGGTCATTCAGGTATAATTTTAGTGTTGTGTCATTATATGATTGGTCATTGGAGACAATCTTATTCTTATATATATAAAAGTATGTTTCTGAATTTGAATTCATGATCAATAGATCAATAAAGACATAAACACAATTGTTGTGTTAGAAGTAATCCTTATCATTACCTAAACATAATTCATTAATATATATGATGGTACTATTATATTTCAGGGGGAGCTCGTGGGTTTGGAGAATATGGAAGGAAGATGAATAATGGCAGTGTTGCAACTGTATACTGTATCTAGGCTATGGAGGAATGGAGCTGGCTGTGGTACATGCTATCAGGTATTTTAATTTCTTTCCTTTCTTTTCTGTAATCAATATTTCTAGGGTGCGAAGAAGACTTGTGTTCGAATTCTTTCTATTAATAACTAATATTGAGTTTGTTAAATTATTTTTTTTTTGCTTTTCATAATTATCTTAAAAAATTCATATATAATTTTATTTTAATAATAAAAATTAGAAATTTTCAAAAAAAATTATAGTTTTTGTTTTTTATTTTCACTTAATTATAATTTAATTAATTAAAATATTGTTATGTATTAGATAAATATTATTTTTTATTTTTAAGAAACAGTTTATTATCAAAGATATAAATTTTATTTTAATAAACTTTTCTTGCCATATAAATATATTCTAATGAAAAAGAAATTATAAAAAATAATTTATTTATTTAAAAAATCCTTTAAAAAATTCTTATTGAAGATGCTATGGAGCTTTTCAAACGTGGGGCGGTGGATATTGCATTCACAAGGTTTCCCTGTATTACCCTGGCCGTTGCATCAAACTCCGTGTCCAGGAAAGCAGCAAAAGCCCTAGCTACTTTGCTGCCCTCATTTTCAACGTAAATGGAATATGCAACATAACTTCACTTCAGCTTTGGCAGGTATGCACATGGTTGTGCTCGTAAATACAATTTTCAACTTAACAATGTCTAAATGATTAGATTGAACTATTCCAATATTTGGTATGTATATTGGCTTTAATTGTGGATTAGTTAGTTTAATTTCAGGATAAATAGTCACTTATATATGTTTTAGGAAGTAGAGATATTTCTTTTGTTTGAAATGTTACTGTATCGGATATGTTTTTTGCATCAAGGCATCCGGACATTTACTCAACATTTTTTATTAAGTGTTTAATTTAAAAATTATATTTTGTTAACTTGAATACTTAACTCATCATTCTTACATAAATAATATAATTGAAAAAACATTAAAAAAAATTGTTTAAAAGATGAATATACTATTAAAAATTTAAATATTTTTATTATATGTTACTCATATCATTGCGTTAGAATTTCTAATTATTTTTTATACAATGTCTTTGTGTCCTATATTTTAGAGATTAACCTACCAAATTATCTATATACAATTTAGTTCAAAAAATAAACATTCTGATTTAATTCCAAAAAATGTAAAAAAGTGTGATAATTATGTTTAGTTGTTAATTTTTTGTGGATTATTTATATAATTGATATTAAATTATAAAATTTAGAGATTAATTTGACATTTTTTAATGTATTTTGACTTCTGAAAGTGTTCCATTTACCCTTAAACTTGACGTGTTTCTGTTTAATTACCTGTCTCCCTCCCTGTGGTTGAATTAAATATATTTTATTTATTTATTTGAGATGAAAACATGAATGGAATTGAATTTGGTTGTTGAATGTGCAGAAAGAGCATGAACGATGGGAGCCCCAGCGCAGGGCTTATGGGGAAGTGTTTGACTTTGCTAACCCACCAAGTGACGGCTTTCCACGTCGGATGCTGCCGAGGAAAGCTATCAATCCCTGCTAAATGGAAGCCTGGAGATACTTGTGCCCTCTGTTATTTGAAAGAAAAACGCACTTTTGATACAAATAATATTAAGTACTTGTACTAATTATTCCGTTAACTTGTTTGTTATCGGTATCAATCTGTTATTGGTGATTGTTAAAGGGACGAGAATAATGGGGAGTTCGTATATATACTCTAATTTCCGTCTAAGATTATATGGGATATGAATAAAATACAATTCCCTAATGTTTGCTATAAAATTAGATTCATGTCTTACATGGCAATATGCAAATTACTATACTACTGAGTCTCAATTGAATGCTGATTCAGCAAAGTCAATCCAATGATTCGTTCAATTCTAAAATTTTGACGAGTGTTGATAAGAAGAAAGAAAGAATGAAAGAAAAATAAATAGCTCTGTGTAACATTTTTTTTTGGTAATCATTGCTTTGTGTAACATCAATACCCAATTATGGCCTAAGTATTCATTATCTTTCTTTGGGTAAAATTAATTATCGGAAAACTATTTTTTATTCATAATTATTGGGAAAAAAATTGTGTGATACTATTTACGATACATAAACCATTGAAAAGAACTAGAGAATAAAATAGTGAAGTGTTAAAGCGGATTATAGACATAGTCGAGGAAAACATTGACAAAAGAGGGAAAATTGTATATGCTATTGTAATCACCAATGATTTGTAACATATTTTTGTTGAAACATTCACTTCAGGATCAACTTGAACATTAGTACCCACTTCTGTTGCATCGGTATCATTTTCAATGGCTTGCAATCTACATACATGTTATGTTGTGGATAAGCATATCGTCAAGAAAGTGTAACAGATTGAACAATTCTTTCTTTTAGGAAATTGCTTCTGGTTTTAGCCATCTTCAAACGAGCACAGGAACTATCACACAGAACCTGGCCAATTCCCTTACTCAACTTCTTATATTTAAAGTAATTAGTTTATCTATGCTGTGCAATCGGTAAGTGTACCCACCATTACAAATAATAAAGTGATAATTAGAATATCGTTCTTACGAACATTAAGACACCAAATTTATTGTAACTATTATCTTTAGATTGGAGGAAAGATGTTTAAATTGGATTGTGAATTGTATTGTGAATTAAGAGAATTAAATAACAGAATTAAAAATCAATAAGAATTCAAAAACAATATTAATTAGAATATACGCAAATATGAGAAAGAATTGTAGTCAGGGCTCATTCATCTTTTGATTCCTACCTTCGTGACTTGAATTGATTATTAAATTCAATTATTCTAATTGTTCAGATAACGTATTTTTGCGGGAAACTAGTTAAATTTTAATTCCTTAGTGACTTTAACCCTTTAACCCAAGCAAAAATCCTAATTCCTTAGTAATCTCTCTTCGGTTAAGCATTAAGATGATACATCATTGAATTCTGCAATCATACATCCCTATCCCTAGGTAATGTAACAATTGTTATTTTACCGTTGTCAGAGATTAAAGCTCAATATTCCTATTGTAAATCCTAACTCTTAGAACTTTACCATAATCAGGTCTGTTCCGTTCCTTAAGAACGGACGTGTTTCCAACAAAGGTTCGTTGAAGATTTTGCTATTGGATCAAACTCTCTCTCTCCTGAAGATGTCTATGGCGGAAGAACACCTCAGGGAAGCAGATCACACTTGCAGGGAGAAACACCACAATTTGGACGTGGGGTGTGTGCAGAGTGCGTATTGAAAAGAGAGAGCTAGAAAAGTGTACCTTGTGACTACCTGGGGTGTCGTACTTATATTGTGATTCATGGGCTTTGGGCCGTAGCTTATAGATAAACTTATTGAAAAGATAATAACGAATGATAAGGAGTAATTATCTTAGTTTAGATAAAAGTTATCTCGTACCTTATAGATAAGATAAAGGAACGTTGGATATTCGAATTGGTTGATTAGATTCTTATCTTTTATTTTGGTATTTTGGTATTTCCGGAACAGATGCCCCCCAGCTCGGTTGATTAGCATTTTGATCTGCCGAGCTGCACTGAATGATGGTATTTTGATGACGCTAGTCACTTTCGTTGGTTACTATGACCGAGGTGAGTGAGTCATTGTCGTGGCCGAAGTAAATGATCTTTTTAATCTTCGACGATTGACTATTTTCTTCTGCACTATGACCGAGGTGAACGAGTCATTGCGATGGCCGAAGTAAATGATCTCTTTAATCTTTGACGGTTGAGTTGACTATTTTTCTGTATTAGGACTTCCTGTTTTGACCGAGGTGATTTTTTGAAATCGGGACTTCGGACTTCGGTTGTGCTTTTTATTGTATCCTGTCGATAGAGATGACTTTTAGGTACCGGGACTTCGGGAGATTCTAGATTATTCTACAAATGGTTCTTCTGACCCTTCATGTTTTCGAGATGTCTTTTCGCCTCCTTAGTATTTAATATGCGAAGCGACAGCTCTTTAAATTTCTAATCATGACCCCTTTTCTTTCTTTTCCATTTTCGCCCCTGTTTTTGCTATTGAAAAGTCATATTTGTCCTTTGTGTCTTTTCACCTCTGACGGTTACTTTTTGGGTTCTGGAGATTACCCTTTTAATTCCTTCTTATTTCCCTACTTCTTCAATTTCCTCTTCACTTATATTCATTCTCTCTTTGCACTACCATCTTTTCCGTTTTTAATCTGTTTTCAGGCAAATATCCTTTCGTCTTCAGCGTTTCTTCAAAGCCCTTCGTTTTCTCAGGTACTTATTTCTTTGTTACTGTATTCTATTGCATTGTTTCATTAGTTTTGGGTTTTCTGCACATTTTCTTCATAGATTATTCTTCTGTGTGCGTCTGTTCGTTTTCTCCAGTTTCTGTCGTTCCTCCTCTCCCTTTTTCCTTTTCCGCCATGGATATTACTCCTGAGGAGGAGGCTTTTGTCCGCAAACATGTTCCCCCTAGGTCTGCATTCTGGCTTTGGGGGTTTCCTCTTTCAGAAGAAGAAAAAAGGAAAGATCTTTTAAGGGATCATTCTGGGAGTTCTAGGGTTCTTAGGAAACCTTATGTTGTGTCTTCTTCTCGTAGGAGGGGTATCCGTATAAGTACGGACTACAGTGGGATGACCCCTACTGAAATCACGGCTGAGAGAGCTTTTGAACAATCCTCCTTTGTAAGAACTGCTAGGCCTAAAGGCCCTCCTAAGGGTCGTCGTCCCTCTAGGGTTAGGGGAGCTCTAGAAATTTCGGCCAATCGTCCTTGCCCTTCTTCAATCAACCCCACAAGTTCCTCTCCCTTTGCCGTCCCTAATCCTTCTAACACTGCATTTGAAATTCAATATGAGCCCTGTTCGAAATGTATGGACGAGTTTCATTACTATGTCCATATTGGGCGTTATGAGTATTCCGGCGAGATTTTAGAGTCATGTCGCCACAACCCCGTCCGAAAAGCTATTTCTACGACGGCTAGGGTGTCGGATGCCGAGGTCCGAAGACCGACTTCCAGCTCGGTGTCAGCCGCCCCTTCTGCTCTTCCTATTTCAGCTTCTTTTTCAGGTATCCCTTTTTCTGACTTTGTATTTATTCTTTGTCATAGGTAGCTTATGGACACTTCATCTTTGGAGATGGTTGGTGAGTCTCAGTCTGCTGGATCTCAGCCTGATGGTCCTTCTTCTACTCTAGTCTCCAAGTATCCTTGGGTGACTTCCGAAGTACTCAGTACTTCTTCTTCTTCCACTCCTGAAATTATTGCATCTCTTCCTGTTGGTATTCAGGAGGGATTCTCCATCCGTCTCCCTTCCCCTGATGAGCCCATCTGCTCTTGTGCCGAGACGGATGAACCTAGCTATTTTTTCTTTTGTATTGACGTAATAAAACGTCTAGGAATCCGATTTCCATTATCGGAATTCGAGATGCAACTGTTATCTTTTCTTCGTTTGGCCCCTTCTCAGTTGCATCCTAATGGATGGGCTTTCGTGAAAGCCTTCGAAGACCTGTGTGAGGACTTAGGTGTGGTTTGTACCGCCCCATTATTTCTTTGCTTCTTTAATGTGAGGACTTAGGGTCGGGAACCCTCTAACCGGAAAGGATGGACTTCCCTCCGTAGCCGTTCAGACCGTCATCTTTTCACTCTTTATTCTGATTCGTTAAAGAAGTTCAAAAATAATTTCTTCAAAGTTATTGCCGAGCCTGGTAAACATCCATTTTTTCTATTTGGTCCTGAATCCCCTGGGGTGGAATGGAAATTCCCACTTTACTGGACTCAGGATCATCATCTAATGACTCCGGCCTCTTACCGTACTGATGAGTCGAGCCTTTCCGATTTGGAGACGCCTGCTCTTATTCAAATTTTATCACATCGAGATGCCCAAGGTCCCTTTTGTTATTCCTGCTTTCAATGTGCTTTTCCTTTTACCTTTGTATTAAAGTACTTGTTTTATGTTTGCAGCTGCTCAGATGGAAGGTTCTTCTCATCCTTCAAAAAAGCTTGTTGGCAGCCGAGATTTTCGCTACCTTAACCGGCTGTCCCCTTCTAGGAAGAGAAAAGTTGATGGCCTGGACGCCGGTCCTCAGGTGGTGGCCCCTATCTCTCAAGTGCCATCAACTATTGCCGCCGAGGCCGAGGTAGCAGAGCAAATCACAATCTCTTCTGGGGAGACAGAGATTATCCCGGCTTCTACCGAAGTTCATACCGCCACTGCTTCTGCTGATAAGGTTGTTGCCGCCTCTTCTCTTACCCCGGGATGCCTTTGGGAGAAAGGTGTTGACGACTTTTTTCCTTATACCAAAGCTCCCAAGAAGTTTTTGGATTCAAGTCATTATCTGATGAGGATCTTCAAGAACTTGATACCCTTCAACTCAACACTTTCAAATGTGCTTCCTTGATGCCGAGTCTGTCCTCTTTGAAGCGTAGGCATGTTTCCTTGGTTGAAGAGCATCACAAGCTGGAAGGAGAACTTGTTTCTTCTCGTGTCGAGCTATCTGCCACTCTGGGAGAGCTTTCCTCAACCCGTGGTGAGCTGGAAAACTTGAAGGAACAATCTCTCTCTCTTAAGACTTCTTGTGATGCTGCCTTGACTGAAGCTGCGAAAGCTCGGGAGGACGCTGCCTCTTTGGCGCAGGAGCTTGCTGATTTGAGGCTCCTTTACGAGAAATCACTGAAAGATTCTGAGGATGCCAAGAAGGAGGTGGCCGACCTTCAAGAAGTGGTGGAATCGACAGCGGAAGAGGGATTCTCTAACGCTCTGGATCAGATTCAATGTTTGAACCCGGGGGCTTCTCTGAACCTGGAAGGGGCTCACTACCGGGCTTTTGTTGAAGATAATAATCTGATCCCGTACGTTGAGGAGGTGGAAGGTTGATTTGAAGGACCGGGATGCCGGTTTATTATGTAACCACTTTTTTCACCAGTATTTATCTTTGGAAATATTCCTAAACAATTTGTACTTGAGATATGACTAATTATGTTTATCCAATTTAGGTTTTTTTTTCTTGCGTTCTTACTTTTTGCATATTGAGTTTCGGGTTTTTCATCTATATCGATTATCGCCTTGTTATTGCCCAGGAACCTGTGCCGAGGTCGATGATTTTATTTCGGATCTTGTCTCAGCTAATCGAGGGTCGTGACGGCCGACGTATACTCGTGAGTCGTCAAGATGTGGCATTTAGATCCTGGCTGTTACAGCCACGGACTACGATGGCCGACGTGCATACGGGGACCAACAGGATATTAGATCTTGGACCCTAGGAGTTTTTGTATAACCTAAGGCCACGATGGCCGACGTACATACGTGGACCATCAAAATATTATATTTCGGACCCTAGGTTTTTTATATAACCTAAGGCCGCGATGGCCGATGTATATACGCGGACCATCAAGATATTAAATTTCGTAACCCGGCTATTAGATAACCTAGGGCCGCGATGGCTGACGTGTAAACGCGGACCATCAAGATATTAAATTTCGTACCCCAGTTATTAGATAACCTAGGGCCGCGATGGCCGACGTGTAAACACGGACCATCAAGATATTAAATTTCGTACCCCGGCTATTAGATAACCTAGGGCCGTGATGGCCGACGTGTAAACGCGGACCATCAAGATATTAAATTTCGTACCCCGACTATTAGATAACCTAGGGCAGCGATGGCCGACGTGTAAACGCGGACCATCAAGATATTAAATTTCGTACCCCGACTATTAGATAACCTAGGGCAGCGATGGCCGACGAATCATAACTTCTCGACGGGACTGAGCTTCAGTTTCCCTTGAGTAAGTTACTCCGACTTGATCAAGGTCGGGGCGATATACGGACCATCAAGATATTGTAGTGCGCACATATGAACTCTTGAATAAGAACTCGTATTATTTCATGATCTCTTGTAAAAATACATGAGTAGATATCAATTCATCGTTCCACGATCTTTATTCGTGTATATACATCGGTAATCCCTGATCTTGTGAAATTGATCTCGTCATTCTAGCTATAATATCTTTTTAATTTGTCGCCATTCCACGTCCGTGGTATGTTCTTTCCTTCGAGGGTCTCTAATGTATAAGCCCCTTGCCCGAGATTCTGGGTGATTCTGTAAGGGCCTTCCCAATTGGGTGCCAATTTTCCTTCTCGTGCGTTTTTATTTCTGACGTTGGCTCTCCGTAGCACAAGGTCGTCTTGTTCAAAGATTCTTGGCTTCATTTTTTTATTAAATTTACTTGCCGTCGTCCGCTTCATCTTCATTTCCCTGCGATGGGCTATGTCTCGGATTTCTTCTATCATCTGTAATTCGGTAGCTAATGCCGCATTGTTATCTCTGGCCTGGGTCATGTGTTGTTTTCTCCATGAAGGTTGGCCGATTTCCACGGGAATCATCGCTTCTCACCCATAAGTCATTCTGAACGGGGTTTCTAGGATGGTGGATTGAGCCGTGGTCCGATATGCCCACAAGACATAGTATAGCTGCTCAACCCAATTTGATCCGGCTTCGTGCATCCGCTTTCTTAACCCGTCTAGGACGACTTTGTTTGCAGCTTCGGCCTGTCCATTCGACTGAGGATGTTCCACCGAAGAGAAGTGATGTTTTATATGCAATCCACTCATCATCTGCTGAAATTTTTTATCAGTGAACTGTGTGTCGTTGTCCGTGATTACTTCTGCCGGGATCCCGAATCGCGCAATAATGTTTCGCTCAAAAAATTTCTGAATTCGAGCCGAAGTGATGGTGGCTATGGGTTCAGCCTCTATCCATTTTGTAAAGTAATCGACGGCTACCACTAACCATCTCATTTGACCTTCTGTAAGTTTGAATGGTCCCAGAAGATCCATACCTCATTTATAGAAGGGCCAAGGTGCCGTGATTGATGTCAGTTCGATGGGCGGACTCCATAATATCTTCGCATGCTTTTGGCAACTATCGCATTTTCTTACGTGTTCCGTGGCATCGGTTTTTATCATAGGCCAGAAGTATCCGGCTCGAAGGACCTTTGATGCTAGTGCCCTGGCGCCCATATGTTAGCCGTTAATGCCTTCGTGTATTTCTTTAAGCACGTATTCAGCTTGGCCCGGGTTTAGGCATAATAACATTGGGGTGTGAAGGCCCCTGCGGTATAATTCTCCGTTGACGATGGAGTACATGGTGGCTTCCCGGATCAATCTTTTTGCTTCCATCTCATCATCCGGCAAAGTTCCTTGCTCCAGATAATCCATAATGGGTTTTCTCCATTCTGTGGCCGAGGTGATGATCATTACGCATGCCGGTTGAGCCACATCCTGCTGGATAACGGTCCTATGACTTCCGGCGTCTTTTGTACTAGCTAACTTTGACAATATGTCTGCCCGAGTATTTTCTTCCCGGGGTATATGAGTGACGATCACTTCTTCGAAATCGGCGATCATTTCTTTTGCTTTAGCCAGATATTTAGCTAGCAACGGTCCTTTGACCTGATATCTTCCATCTATTTGTGCCGAGACGAGTTGCGAATCAGTGAAGACTTTGACTCTTAGTGCCCCCTGTTCTCTTATATATTTTAAACCGGCGATCAGAGCTTCGTATTCGGCTTGATTGTTAGACGTCAGAAAGTTAAGTCGTAGTGATTGCTCGACCGACACTCCCTCAGGATCTTCGATAATGATTCCGGCCCCACTGCCTTTGGAGTTGGATGATCCGTTGACATACAGCTTCCACATCGGTATTTCAAGTGTGTTGGATGACGTCGGGGTCAACTCTACTAGGAAGTCGGCTAATGCCTGAGATTTGATGGCATGTCGGGCCTCATACTTGATGTCGAATTCTGATAACTGGATAGCCCAGTTCATCATTCTTCCTGCGAGGTCGGGCTTATGTAATATTTGCCGAAGCGGCTGATTCGTTCTAACCATCATAGTGTGACTCTGGAAATAAGGGCGGAGCCTTTTTGCCGTTGTCAGGAGAGCGAAAGCTATCTTTTCGAGTTTCTGATACCGTACTTTCGAGTTTTTGAGTGTTCGGCTCACAAAATATACCGGTAGCTGAGACTTGTCGATTTCCCTGACCAGTACGGTACTTACTGCTTCTTCCCCTACTGAGAGATATAAGTACAGAATTTCTCCGAGGTCTGGTTTTGACAGTACTGGAGGGGATGCTAGGCATTTTTTGATCTCCAGAAATGCTGCTTCACATGTCGGAGTCCATTTTGTGATAGCTTCCTTTTTCAGCAATTTAAAGAAAGGAAGAGCCTTCTCGGTTGACCTCGGAAGAAATCTTGTCAACGCCGCCATCCGTCCTGTCAGCTGCTGTATTTCGCGTTTGCTGGCTGGGAATTTCATGTCTAGGATAGCTTTGCATTTATCTGGATTTGCTTCTATCCCCCTGTATGTAAGCATAAATCCCAGAAATTTGCCAGCTTTTACTCCGAAGGCGCATTTCATTGGATTTAATCAAATATCGTGTTGTCTCAACTTCTGGAACGTTTCTTCCAGATCTCGGATATGGTCTCCTTCAGCTAGAGTCTTAGTGATCATATCATCAATGTACACTTCTATGTTTCGACCAAGTTGGTCAGCGAAGACTCTGTTCATCATTTTCTGATAAGTGGCCCGACATTTTTTAATCCGAACGGCATGACGTTGTAGCAGTAATTGGCATTAATACCTCGGAATGTTGTTTTATCCTGGTCTTCCAGGTACATCGGTATTTGGTTATATCCGGAGTAAGCATCCATAAACGATAACAGCTGGAATCCGGCTGAGCTGTCTACTAACTGGTCGATATTTGGCATTGGATATGAATCTTTGGGACAGACTTTGTTTAGGTCGGTAAAATCGACACATACTCTCCACTTCCCATTAGATTTCTTTACCATCACGACGTTGGACAGCCATGTGGTGTATTGTATTTCTCTTATGAAGCCAGCTTCCAATAACTCCTTAATGTGCTTATCCAGGGCTTGTTTTCTTTCTGGGCCGAGTTTTCGATTCTTCTGTTCTATCGGTTTGGAGCCAGGATACACAGATAACTTGTGGCAGCAGAATGTTGGATTGATTCCGGGTATCTCGGAAGCCTTCCAGGCAAACACATCCTGGTTCTTTTTTATGCATTCTAGTAATCGGCTTCTTGTCTCTGGATCGTTCTGCTTGCCTATCTTCGTGATCTTGTCAAGTGAATCTCCGATTTGGATTTCTTCTAGCTCGTCCACTGGTTCCGGTCTCCATTCACCATCCCTTACGTCTAGTTCTACCAGGTTGATTGGTCACCGAGATGACGGCTTTTCGACCTTGCACTCTGCTGGATCTCCCTTCTTTATCCGAGGTGGGGAATCATGATTTCCGTTGTTCTCTTTGACTGTGTTGTAGTAGCACTGTCTGGACTCCTTTTGGTCTCCGCATATGGTAATGACTTGGCCGAGGTGCCCTATCATCTTCATCTTCTGGTGTTTTGTGGATATCATTATGTCCCACTTGTGGAGAGTTGGTCTGCCCAGGATGATGTTATATGGGGATGGAAATTCAGCCACAGTGAAAGTGACCCTTTCCGATCTGAAGCCTTCTTTTGTTCCCAGAGTGAGTTGTAAATCGATGACGCCTTTTAGGGTGGTGCCCTCCCCGTTGAAACCATATAGCATGGTTTGGCATGGTCTCAAATCTTCCTCCTTCAGGTTCATTCTCTTAAACGCTTCGAGATTAATGATGTCGGCCAAGCTACCGTTATCCACGAATATCCTTCTGACTCGAAAGTTGGCCACTGTTCCTGTTATAACGAGGCCGTCTTCGTGGCTAGGTACCACTCCTATCATGTCTTCCTCAGTAAAGTATATTAGGGGAGGATCTTTCTTGGCATTCCTCTTGAAGCTCGGCTGGGTTTTTATTGCCATTACTTCTCTCAGATATTTCTTCCGCTGATTGGCTGTATCTCCGCCGCCTCCCAAAGATCCCAAGATCACGTTACATTCGAACTCGGGCTCCGGGAATTTGCCATCTTTTTTGTTCTTTTCTTATCTCGGTCTCGGTTGTTATCTTGGTGTATTCTTTTGTTTCGTTGGCCCTGTGTTTTGATGACATACTGCCGCAATTTTCCTTCACGAATGAACTTCTCTATGGCGTCTCGGAGATCCCAACACTGCTCTGTTGTATGTCCCAGGCCGTTATGGAATTCACAGAATCGGGAGTGATCCAGTCCTACTTTGTTGAATACTGGCCGAGGTCGCTCAACTTTCTTCATCTAAGTTGAAGCCACTTCCCTCCATATCTGGGTCTGGGAAGTGTTTAATGGAGCATACCTATCATATTTAGATCTGCTTCCGAGGTCCTAAAAGTTTCTGGGAGGTCGCCCTTGATGAGCGTTTGGGGGATTTCGGCCGTTGTGCACTCTTCCTTGTTGCTGGTTTTTCTCCTTATGTCCTGAATTTGCAATCTCCATTTGTTCCAGCTCCAGGTATTTCTTCGAGCGCATCCTGAATTCTAAAGGAGACTTCACGGGATCTTTATAGATGGATTTGGCCAGTCGGGACGATCCATTGAGTCCGGCTGATATGAGATGGACGTGCACCCTCTCTTCCAATCCCTGGACTTGCAAAGCTACCTCTTTAAATCGATCGAGGTAGCTTTGTAGTGTCTCTCCTGGTTGCTGGCGTATTTTTCCTAGGGCGAACTCGGACTTCGGCTGCTTCTTACTAGTTGCAAAATTTAATAAAAACCTGTGGCCGAGGTCTTCGAAATGCCGGATCGATCTTGGCGGTAATGTGTGGAACCAAGTCTGTGCCGCTCCGGTTAGCGTAGTGATGAAGATCCGGGATATGATCGGCTCATCTATGCCCCGGACACACATTTGCATATCAAATTTGTCCAAATGCACCTGGGGATCTTGCCTTCCATCGTACTTCAAGAGAAACGACCCATCAAAATCTTCCAGAAACTGTGCGTTCACAATGTCATCCACGAACGGACTGTTATTTTGTTGACCTCGGCGATATTTTCTCTGGTAAATTCCTTCCTTTGAGATCAAAACTGCCTCCTCCCTGTTTTCCTTAGTTTCCAGAGCCGGGGTTTCAGCCTGTGAAACATGGATTCTTCTAGTTCAGGGTATCGGTCTGGAGGGGTCGGTCGAGTCCGAGTTATCCTGTCCCGTGACTGGGATAGAGTTCCCTTGCCGAGGTTCTTCCTGCCGACGCGCCGACACGTGCTGTGATTCATGGTACTGTCGCCTTCTTTCATCGAAGTGAGCAAGTATAGTCCGAATGTCTTCCTGGCGTTGAAGCTCGTATCGTTTCTCCAAGTTCTCGATTCTGGTCAGAATCGAGTTCAGGGCGTTGTGGATCACCTGCGTCGTGTCTGGTGCTTCTCCGTCATCAAACAACAAATTGGCGGCGGGCTGCCGTGGTGTCGGTATAGCTGGGGATGAGGCGCTGTGAGAAACCGCGTCTTCTATCATTATGTTCTCTGGATTCCTCCTTATTCCGTCTCTTCCGTCGACTTGGTGGCTTCTTGTGTTAACCATGATTGATGGGAATCGAAATTTATCGTTCCCCACAGACGGTGCCAAAGTTCCGTTCCTTAAGAACGGACGTGTTTCCAACAAAGGTTCGTCGGAGATTTTGCTATGGGATCAAACTCTCTCTCTCCTGAAGATGTCTGTGGCGGAAGAACACCTCAGGGAAGCATATCACACTTGCAGGGAGAAACACCACAATTTGGACGTGGGGTGTGTGCAGAGTGCGTATTGAAAAGAGAGAGCTAGAAAAGTGTATCTTGTGACTACCTGGGGTGCGGTACTTATATCGTGATTCATGGGCTTTGGGCCGTAGCTTATAGATAAACTTATTGAAAAGATAATAACGAATGATAAGGAGTAATTATCTTAGTTTAGATAGAAGTTATCTCGTACCTTATAGATAAGATAAAGGAACGTTGGATATTCGAATTGGTTGATTAGATTCTTATCTTTTATTTTGGTATTTTGGTATTTCCGGAACAAGGTCTAATAAAGATATAATTAATTCAACACAAGGTAAAATAAAACAAATTATCATAAAGAATAATAGAACCAATTCAATTACAAATGAGTTCACATTAGATTTTGACCCTAACTACAATAAAGAGAATTAGTCAGACATATTCATGTCTGACCTTAATCACAAACAAAATATACCTGGACCAAGAGTCTCAAAGGAAAAGAAGACGAAGTATAAACCCTTTCAATCTTGATTCAATCTTCTTGACCTAGCTTCAATCAATCCCCAAAGCTACCTCATGTGCTTTTCTGATGTTACTTCTCAGTGTAGAAGTGTCTCTTTTTGGTCTCCTTAGTCCATATTTATAATTAGGTTATAAAACCCCTTCATATTTTCTATTTTCGTGCAATATCAATTAAAATATTGAAATCTGGTGTCGTTGGCGCTAATGGCCTGGCTCTGGCGCGAGTAGCGTGGCTGTCCAGTGGCATGGAGCTAATGGCGCCAAATCTCACGCCATTCGCATGAGAATCCAGAGAGAATTTGTCAATTTAAGGTTTGTTGCACGAATGGCGCCAACTTTCGCGCAAATGGCACGAGACTCCAGAAAAGATTGCCCTAATTTAGCACTCTACCGCGACTGGTGCAAGATTTCGCGCTATTTGCGTGGGACTCCAAAGAATTTTGGCTTCTTGATCTTGCTTTCTACCCTTCTTTTCTTGGTTTTCTTCTATAAAATTGCATAAAATGAGTGAGAGTATGATTGAGAAGGAATACTCAATACTTCCAGCAAATGTAGACAATTATTGCTCTTTTGTGATTAATTCTTTGTTTCTTTTAGCTTGAAAAGTATTATATGCTAGATGCATATCAATCTACTTCAACGATACTATTGTTCCATATATCATTATAGAAGAAGATTCTAATAAAATATGCACTTCCTTCTTAATGAAAAAAAAATTATCTACTTTAATTTGATATTTTATCTTAAATTCTTTAACTCCTTGATACTCAATTAAAAATCTTCTTTTTTAAAAATGGAATTTATTCCTTTTTTCGTATATTTAGTAATTCCCGAGCTGTGTTAGACAACCAGCTTTGACACATTGGAGGAGTCACATGCAAATGCAACAACTTTTGCAGCACTTGTCAACTCTGCATCCTCCAACTTCAAAGATTGGCCAAAGGTGTTAGGATCAATCTTTGAGGCATAATAAGGGCCACATCCTTCTGGGAAATCACGAATACCAAAACGTATACGCTTTCTGTTCTTAAGGCTTTGTTTGGGAGTTAGGAGGGGAGGGGAAGGAAAGAGATTCAAGGGGAAGGGAGGGGAAGGAAAGGAAGGAAAATAAGGGAAGTTCTTTTCTCCTTGTTTGGGAGTTAAAAATATATCAAAAGAGGGAAATAGAGAGTTAATAAGAAATTTTTACAATTTTTTCCTTATTTAAAAAATTAATACATTATATATTTTACATTGACTAGGATAGGATAGTAATTTTATTAACACTGACTAGTATAATAATAATTTTAGTTACTTTTCCTTCTAAAAACCCCCCAAATAAGGGGGACAATAATTTTAAGGCTTTGGAGGATTTTGGAGGAGTTTTGAAAATCCTCAAATCCTTTCCCTCAAAAATTAAAACTCTCAAACAAGGGAATGTCTCTACATAAACCTTTCCCTTCCCTCCCTTCCCCTCCAAAATCCCTCTCCCAAACAAAGCCTAAGCTGAGCAATAAAGGTGTACTCCTGAGGGATGGACTTGGGAAAACACAGAAAAGACTTGAGTGATAAGTTAAAAACGTGCTGTAGAGAAAATTTAATTTATAAAACTTGTTATCCACTAATAAGAGACTTGGCCTCCAAGTTTTAGGGTGTGAGACTTGAATACTTGATATCCAAGTTTTACTGCGGCGTTGCAAATTCTTGCTTTTTAATTTAATTAGTAACCTAACAAAATTCTAATATTTTAAGGCTACGGTGTGTGTTCTCCATGAAATTTTAGCTCCAAGGATGATCTTGATGTTGTGAATGGTTCGGTAGAAATTTAAAAATGAGACAAGTCATGTCAATAAAATATGCTTGAAATTAATAATTTGGTCTTGATAATAATAAAAAGATAATGTCTTATTTTCATATGTAAATTAGTATAAAAAATGAGAAAAAAAATAATTATCTTCTTTAGTTAATTTTAAGATTGTATCATATAATCTTTATTGAGTTGAGTCTAATGGACCGATTTTACTACCTAAAATGGTCGGTTGGAGGCCAATCGATCCAATATAAAGCATAAAGTGTGCCTAGTTACATCATTAATACCTTATCTTATATCCCAAATCCTAGGAGATCTAATCTAATTCTAACTATATCATATCTTACCTAATTATATCTTATGTGTTGGCGTCTAGTTGCACTAGTATTACCTTCATTTTAGAATTTAAGTTTTTAAAGGAATTGAGTATTGATTTGTACTAGAGAGTTTTTGTGATTCAGTGATTAAGAATTTAATCTTCTGTGGCCCGAATCTCCAAACTGTAAATTAAACTTCAGCCGAAAAGAGTAAGTCTATATATATATATATATATATATATATATATATATATATATATATATATATATACTTTAAACACAAAGGTATACATATTTTTAATCAGAAGGGTTGAGAATTTTTCCATCCTTGAAAATTAGTCAAGTATGATTTTAGTCTGGATCATTCTTTTTGCAATTAATCAGAAGGGCAGACATTTTTTTTAGTTCTTGATTACCAGTTACCGCTAGTTTTAATCCATTAAATAAAATCTTAGTTCGCTTAACATGTCACTAATTAAACATAAAATACACTTCATTGGAAGTATGAGATGAGATAGAAAGAAAAAGAAAGAAGAGAGACATTAACTAGATAATCCCATTCAAAAGAACTAGAGATCAAAATAGTAACGTGAAACAGAGGATGTAATAAATTGTTATTGTTAATACTAATAGACAACAAAGTCAAGGAAAACCACTGATAAAAGAGGGAAAATTGCATATGCAATTAATATGTGTAACATATTTCTTCACTTTCTTGAAACATTTGCTTCAGAATCAACTCAAAATACACCCATTGACCTCCTGTTTCAGGCATATGGATCCATCTTGAACATCATTACCCACTTCTTTTGCATCAGTATCATCTTCAATGGCTTGCAATCTACACACATGTGGTTCACATAAAGGAGGAAAGTCTCTGATTACTCTTCTTCGAGGAAACTTTTTAGTGTTAGCCTTATTCTTCAAACCAGCATTGGAATTGGAACCATCTATGTTGCCATCAGATGATGAGAATTCTGAAACATCACAAAGAACCCCTTTTGCAAAAGAAGAAAACTTTTGACACATTGGAGGTGTCACAAGCCACAACAACTTCAGCAGCACTTCTCAACTCTTCATCTTCCAAATCTTGCACAACCAAATTCAAAATAGTGTCATTTGATTGGCCAAAAGTGTTGGGATCATCAATCCTTGAGGAAAAACGGCCACATCCCTCTGGGAAATCACGAATACGTAAAGTTTGCACTTTCTTTGAATAGGCTGAGGAGCAACAAAAGTGCAATCTCCGTATTCCATCAGTAGCTGATCAAATCTTCCCTCTGAATGGTGTAATAGAAGATATGGGTCTCACAATCAGCAAGGGTTTAGAGGGACCTTTGGAAAACACAGAGAAGACAATGAGATTGCTTAATTTTCAAGTAATTCACCTTTTGGCGATGCAAATTATATATTGTGCACAATAGATTAGGATCATTTGAATTGAGTTATTACCGTTACAATTATGTTATTAAGGATATTCTTATCTTATTTTTTTATCATGTGAGACTTTATTCTTAATGGAAAAATATTTTCCTTTTTCAAGATTTTATTTTTCATAAGAGTATTTGATTAGGATTTTATGTTTATTTAAGATTATTTTGGATGCGCTGTTTAAAAAAGATTTACATACGAATTATTTAGGAATTATGATAAGATAAATAGGATTTTGGTTCAATATTTGGATGTTAGTTTGTTTGGTTGATCGGGTAGGGACAAAAGTCCTTTTGTTTGATTTTCCTTGATTTGATTTATTATCTCCCCTTATTTTGTTTGGTACAGTTACTAAAATGTATCCGCTCGTGTCATGCACGGGTAAATACCAAATGCTATTCAAAAGTATTTTTTAAGCATATAATTTTTTCTTAAAATTATATTAGTAATTAATTATAATTATTATATTTTTTATTTTAACTAATGTATTGTAAATGTTTTGGAATATTTATTATAATCAAGTTCCAATTTAAAACCATTTGAGTAGACTAAAATAATAGCAAATTTGGTAAATAGTCATTTTGATTTCTGAATGTATAAAACGCTTACAAATCCGTCTTCGAACGATGGAAATTCAAATTTTTGTCCCTGAAAGTGAAAAAGGTGTGACAAATCTATCCCTCCATTAACTTTCATCCGCCATCGTTAATATTCAGGGACGAATTCGTCAGCGTACTACACATTCAAGGACGAATTTGTCAGTTCTCTACTCAAAATATAATTTAATCTTCATATTCTCTCTTTTTTAATCATTGCAAGCATAACATTACAATAAACACTTAAAAATTAGGAAAACAAACATAAATTAAAACAAACATAATAATAAGCATAATTTGTTTGTTGTTTTAAAATTTTTATTATAACAATATTAGGTAATAACAAAATCAAGTTAGGTCTCATTTTTTTGTAAGAATTAACTTAACGACTGTGCATTTTTGTTTGAGACTCATAATTTGGGTAAGATATTGTCACATTAAAAAAATTTAAGCAAAAATATAATATAATATTTTATCCAAAATATGAGGCTCAAACAAATTAAAACACATTATCATTAAATTAATTCTTACAAAAAAACTCAACTTAATTTTGTCATTATAATGTTATTATAATAGAAATTTTAGAACAAATTAATCAATATTATATTTATTATTATGTTTGTTTTAACTTGCATGTTTTTCTAATTTTTAAGTGTTTATTATAATTTTATGCTTACAATAATTAGAAAAGGGGGAATATGAAGATTAAATTATAGTTTGAATAGAGAACTAACAATTTTATCTCTGAATATATAAAACGCTGATAAATTTATCCCTTAATATTAACTGACAAAGGGGTTTCGAGGTCGCATATGTGGGTGTCATGTGGGTTTACTATTGTCTATAATCTTGTTCGATAATTGTTTAATTCTTCCAGGTTATGAAATTTGATATCACCATCTCTTGCAATATCTTGCAATCTCAACAGTTATTGTCATACAGTACACTAGTTGCAGCAAATATAGTGAGTTTATTTGAAGTAGGTACTTAAAACACGTGGTTGGTGGTGAAGTTTTTAATGATTTCGTAGGGTGGAGCATCAAAAAAGAAAAGTAACGCCTTTACTTACTTATAGATAATAATTCATGCTTCACCTTTTGATTTTTCACGATATTTCTCTTTATTTGATAAAATAAATAAAAATGTGTAACAGTGTAATTTCTATAATGCTTTATTAAGTGTTTTAATTAGATTTTAAAAATAATTAAATTTAATTTAAATGTCTGTAATTAATTAATTAGTTATGAGTTGTTGGGTTGTTATATATATATATATATATATATATATATATATATATATATATGTCTATTTTATGTACAATTTATGTTGTATGTATGTTATGATAAGTTTTAGATTGTTTGGACCTAAGTGGATGGACCTTGGATCATGAGAAATGAGTGAGTGAGTTTAGTGAGATATGAGGTATAAAGAGAAGGAAGTGAAAGAGTATAAACTCCTCACAAATCCTTTAGAAATCTGAACCAAAACACAAACTCTCTCATTTCACTTTCTTCTTCCTCTCCAAGACAACCCACCATTAAAGAGTGTGAGACCTTGAATTTCCTTAACTCAAGGGACCTTGTAGAAGTTCTTTTTTCGAGTATCAAGACTATTTCAATGGTAAAAAATTGTTCTCCTTTCCCTTCTCATCTTCTATTTTCATTTTCCCTCCATGAGCACTTTTTCAAGTTTATAAAAGTGTTCATTTCCATGGTTTTGATGTGATTTTTGTTGAGTTTGGGGTTTGGGCGGTATGGATGGTGTGTAACTGCTCTGTGAGTGGGAGAAAGATTTTCATCTTGGACCCAAAGTTCCTTCCTTCCCTTCCTCTTCACAAAGTCATCTTTTGAGTTTGAATAAGAAGGGGAAGCTTTATCCTTCTTCTATTCTTAGGTTGTCGTGGATTGGTTTCAAGGTTGCTTGAAAATGAATCATGTTGTTTAAAGTGGAAGTTTGAGCTTTTGAGTTTTGAAATTGAGATTTTTTTATTATTTGATGAATATTGATGAAATTTTTTTATTTGTAAAGAATTTTAATGTTGCTTATGTATTGGAATTGATAGAAAATAGTTTGGGTTTGTTTTTGGATGATTTGGAAGCCACGAAAGGCAATTCTGCAAAATTCGCATTCAATGACAAGTCTCGCATTCAATGATCAGTCTTGATGAGCAATTTTGAGTCAAGAAAATTAGTTCTTGATGTGGATGTGATTTATGTTAGTTTTCCTTGTGTAAATTTTTTTGTTTTGATATCTTAATGAATTGATGATAATATGAGATGTGGTTGAGATGATGTTGTTTTATGATTTAAGTTGACTTTATGTTGAGATCATGAGATTCAAATTCATGAATTTTTGGTGAGTTGTTAGCAAGAATTCAAGGTGTTAGAATGTCTTGTTATGCATATTGAATTATATGTGGGTTCATGAGTGTAATGAATATACGAATGGTGAATCTATGATGTTATAACTTCTTACAGTGTTGAGATTTGTGAATGACTTTGTGATGATGTATGATATTGATTTGAATGATCATAACATGTATGCATTGATGAATAACATTGCATGTGAGTAGGAACATAAGTTAGGAGTGCTAAGAAGGCCCTCAACCTAGTGTTGGAGGTTGTAATGATGGCTAACGTTGAATGGGCCTATAGAATGGATGGGTGGACGAATCTCTGGATAGGTTAAGGTCTTTGCAAGCCTTACTAAGGTAAGTCATTACACTATGCTCATCCATTTCTGATAAAATCGCATTTCCTTCGTATGGTTAATTCGAGTCTCCCAAATGACCAAATCATAAAATGCGACTATTTTAAGGAATATGTTTGGATTAATCACTCAAAGGTGAAATCTTCCCAGAGTAAAGAGTCAATATGGCATAACATGATAAATAGATGTGTTCATTGAGAATTGTGACTTGAAAATGATGTGTTACTTGATGAGTCATGGAAATATTGTGATGTTTGATGATTGATAGACTGATGATGACGATGGTGTATAATGATTGAACATTTATGTAATGGTTGATGAACTGGTGATTATTATGAGATGTCCTATTATGAGAATTCTAAGAGTTATATTTTATATATGATTTCTACACGTTATGTTATATATGTGATGATAGTGGATCATGCTTTAATTGTTAAGTTTTATCCCTTTTTAGTATGCTTATTTTTTGTAAAGCCCTTATGTTGTTGTATGTGTGGTTTGTGCCTATGATGATCTCGTATCTAATGTATGTGGGGAGCAAATGGTTAGGATGTGGTCATGTGTCTTTCATAGACTTCATGGATCGTGAAGATGTGATTTTTGTTTCTTGTTTAATTTTTTAGTGTTATGTATGGTGTTGATCGGATCAGGGTCTAAGAAGTTTATCTTCAAAGGATTGTCATGTCTTTGTGTGTTTTTAGGAGATTTGAGTTGCTTTGATATTATATAAGTTCATGTTATGTTGGAGTGTTATAGGACACATGACATTTTCAGTTGTGGATATATATCACGTGGTATTTTATTTTGATATCTTACATTTTAGCTTTGGTTTTTGAAACACAAAAAGTTTACAAATATTTTTGCAATTAATTTAATCGAAGAGTTTTAAAGGAATTAAATTAATTTTTCAGCTTGAGATAGTTGATAGTTTCATGTAATGACAGCGAGTCATTACAAAGGGTACAATGAAGAAGGTTGAAAGGAAAAAAAATCTCACAATGTTTCTCTTTCTATTAATGAGTGTGGGTTGTGAAAAAAAAAGTGTTGAGTAGGTTAAGAAATTGTGTATTAAATAACATGTTGGAATTGTCACTTTACAACTATTATTGTTAAAAATTGAAACTTTATTAAACAAAAGGGGAAATTGGAAAGAAATATACAAGTATAAGAATTGAAAATGTTTTTAAAGTGATAATTGATTTAATAAATATATTAACTATTTTATTCTATAACTTTGTAGTTATTATAATGATTCAATAACTACTTTATTTATTTATTAAAGAATGGAGAGGAGAAATGTGAAAATGATTCAATATTTTATTCATTAATATTTAATCTTGTAAAAAAAATATATATGTTCAATTAACTGTTAAAATATGTTATATTATTAAAATGTCCTTTTATATTAATGTGAACCAAATTCATTTTAAATATTCTCAAGAATATAAAAAAAATCAATAAATTTTAAGGGGGAATGTAATAAATGGAATGAAATATTGTGTTGATTATTTTAAATAAGATGAAATGAAATTGAATATGATAAAATGCATATCCCTCTTTGCCTTCCAATACAATTCTCTTTCTTCTTCAATTTGGGGATATAAAACTGTTTTTTTTTTCCTTTTTCTGCCCCCAAAATAATAAATCATTCTACCTTATTTTGTTATATTGCTTTTGGCATGAAAATATAACCATCTTTTAAAGAGAGTTGAATTGATCACTTGGATAATTTAATGTATGAAAAAACTGATAAATAATTCAATCTTTACCACCAATATGAGATTTTAAATTTTACTTTATTTTGTTATAAAAGTGAAAATAGAACGATAGAACATGATCAAAGGCATATCGCTCTTTGCCTTCCAATATACCCTTTCTTCCTCTCCAATTTTTTGAGGATATTAAACTGGTTTTTGACTAAGACTAATGGCATTGTATGATTCATCTAATTAACCTCATCTAAAGATAAGATTTTTATTGTTGACATATTTCAAGGTGACATGTAACTAAATAGTTGACCTAGGAATGAATGTAGTCAAAGTACATCTAAAATGTCAATAGATGAGTCTCATACTTAGGGATGATAAAATGGGTCTGGCACAACGGGCCAACCCATTCAGCCCGTAAAAAAGGTGGGTTGGGTTGACAATGATAACTCACTTTAGAAAATGAGTCAGGCCAACCCACCCCACAAAACATGCGGACCAAACATGGGCCAGGGCGGGCCAACCCACCGGGCCAAAGTTAACCGCAAGGCAAGTTGATTTTGTGTTTGACAGCATGTGAACAAAGTAATTGTGGAACCTCATCAAGTCTATGTGGTTATTGATTATTGTTTCCTGTATTTTCAAGTTACCTTCTGTATTGTGTGCTGATATTTTTTGCAGGTATGGATTTATCATTAATTTTTAGTATAAATTAATTACATTTATATTTTTTTTTATAATTTTTTGCCTTTTTTAAAAAATAATTTTTTATTTTATTTTTTAAGTGAGCTGGTCTGCTAGTCCACTAATCCACTTTAAAGTGGGACGGACTCGTATTTCCAACCCAATTTGCAAAAGTGGTCAACCTGCCCCGACCAGTTTTTTTTGGTGGATTGGACCAGCCCGATCCGTTTTGGATGGGCTGACCCATTTTGCCTTAGTCATGCTTTTAAAGTACTTAAGACAAAATAATTGTCGAGTTCTTTCTCATCCATCCCATAAAGCTTGTGTCATCTTATTATTTAGATCAAAGTTTGGAGAGTTAAGATTTAAACCTATTGGGAAATAAAAGGGTGTGAATCATTCACAAAACATAAACTACAATTGCATACAAAACTCCGGAGATGATCACTCCGAATTTCATGCTATATGTTACAATCTATTACCAATCTATACAAAAAAAATTAAAAAAAAAAAGCCCATTCAACTTCCATCCTTTGGCAATCCAAGCTGAAGGTTGCAAGGAAACAAAAACACAACCATCATCATATCTCTTGTACAGGAATTTTGGTGTTTCAGATGCAAAACATGTGGACCCTATTATGACTAAATATTGTGTCCATACCCATCCAAGTAACCTAATAAAGATTAGTTAAGGATGAGTAACAGGTGAGTGTACTGAGCTACTAGTGGTGCTGACCTGAGCACCATAGCTTAAAGATGGGTGCAGGAGCTCTGCCTGTGGAAAAGAACTGTTAGAAGGCACCTCTAACAGCAGATCTTCAGAACTCTCACCAACAAAGTTGAAAGAACCCAACATGTGCAAGCCACCAACACCATGGGGTAAAGCAAATAGGCTTTTTGGACTGAAGCTAGAGCCTTCTTCTACAACTTCTTTGACCTCACAGCTAGGCTTTATGAACACCCTTTTGGGGCTTCTCATTGTTGTCTTCAATTCTGAAATTTGCACGATTACTTGATTAATGTCAAGAATGGTTCTTCAATTAAATCATAAACAGAAGAGGAAACCAACAGCTAAGATCTAATTATAGTTTCTAACTAGTAACAGAAGAACAGTAACAAAATTTGTCTTAACATGTCTCAAAGTAAAAGCTCAACATATGTTAAGTGCATTTTGCAAGGGAAGTATGTGAATATTCTTTATTTTCTTTGTTGACATAAGATTTTAGGCTAACCTGGAAAAAAAAAAAATTTGGCTGTCATACTCACGCATTCTATTGGCAGTTGTAACATAACTTGATTCCATAGCAGTAGATGCCAAACCAATAGATTTTCCAGATTTGTTTTCACATTTCTGCACCCCATGGAAGGAAGCAAAGTAAATACAAGTGTTCAAGACCAAATAAATCCAATCAAAACTGAAAAGATGTGAACCAGAAAACTTGAGAAATTAACCAGATTGAATCAGCTTTTGGATCGAAATTTGAAAACAAAACCAAAATTTTTAGATTATACTTTTTAAAATGATTCTTTACATCAGAATTTTTTATATTATTCATACCTAACGTAAGAAACTCCCTAGAATACCATAAAATCATGCTTCATTTTGGCTCTTGAATTTGGACATAAATTTGATTGACATTTTTAAACTATATTTAGAATTTAGATATATATTTTGACATATTTGTTTAAATGATAAACCAGTACAAACCTTGAGGAAATTATAGTGTTCTACCCATTTCAACTTAGACAGATTAGATAACGCAAGCCTTTTTAATGTCTTCCATTCTTCAGGTTTTGCCCCCAACAAAGAGATGTCAAAGACTCCTTCCCCGAGAAGTTGCTGAAAATAGATTAAGTTCTCCTTGAATTGGAAGCTATTGAACATGTTTCTAAGGCTGCAAATACAACAAAACAATAAGTCACTGATGTAGGATTCAGTCCAGATATCTTCTATGCCCTCAACAGTTGGATATCTGATTCGCTACAGAAACATTTTTTTGGGTGGGTGGGTGTGGGGGGGTATAGCAGCACATTGAAATAAAAGATGGATAGTTTTGTTACTTCAGAAAATTCTAATTGAATCAGGACTCAAATGAAATGCCTTAATTTTCTTGGAATACAAAATTTATAGCTATTGTGGATTTGGAATTGGAATTCCCTTCCCCCTTCTGAAAGAAGGGACTTGAAACTTAAAGCATTATGGCTTGCAAAACATCAAAAGAGTATATTCTATCATAAATAATGATAAAATTCAGTTCAAACAAGAGTAACAAATTCTAACCTATCAGGAAATTTAGCAGTATCAACCACCGGGAGATACTTCAGTAATTTCTGCTGCTCTTCATTTGTCAAGTTTCTCATAAACTCCTCATAGTTGACTACATCCTAATCAAACATAATAGCAACCAATATATAGTTATAAATATGTATGCAGAACAATACAATAGTCACAATACAGAACCCAAAAACATGATTATATTATTTATGGAAAATGAATATTACCTATTCTCAAAAGAAATTTAAAATCATATTTAAAACTCATATGCTATCTTGAAAGTCCTGAGAGTAGTTACATGAATGAAGAATTTAATAAAAGATTCCAAAACAGATTGTGTGTGAGAGAGAGAGAGAAATCCAATATTATTGATAGTATTGATGCAAAAATATGTGCAACTCACATTTAAATCTATTGAGCACAGTGGTGAATCATGATTTCCAGGAACTTGTAGTTTTTCAAGCTGAGACTTGTCCCTGAAATTAAAAAGAGTAAATTTTCTGTTACCAAAACAATTTCCACACACTTATCTCTAATTTTAACACAAAGCCACAGGTATAATGACAATCCATAAACATGTTGAGATCCTCATACCCCAAAATTTATGCTAGTAGAATAATTTGTATGTTGTCAGCCATAATAGACAGAATGAAACTTTTTTATTATATTAATGCTCCTGCATAACTGACTAGAATAATGAAAGACTGTAAACTGGTGTGGGAAAGCATGCCTTTCAAGTTTCTCTTGTATTTGGCCAGCTGAGTTTTTGATCTTTTCAACTCCGTGAGATGAGAAGTTCATGCCACTGCGATCACTATACATAGGAATGGTACTAGAAAATGAATATGCTTCATTCATTAGGCATTGTTTATTATCAACTGAGAGAGAGCTAGCCTCAGACTCTTCATAACGAGCTATAGAGCTAGGATGCCTGATGAGAATGCTTCCATGTCCTATCTCAACAGAGACCATTGGTGTATCACTTTCAAAAAGAAGATCCTCTTCAGAAGATGCAGAAAAATAAGACTGTTGTTCATGAAGAATAGTGCACAGGTCTCTCGTGAGCTTCTCAACAGATGAGGGCTTCGGACGACCTGCACATGTCCTCTTTTTGGAAGGCACCGTGGCATCCCAGACCACAGACTGAGCAGGACCTAAATTAACCAAAGTATCAATCTTAGAATTATATACTTTAATTAAAGAAACAAAGGAATCTGTTTTGAACTGCATTAATATAATAGATCATTGATAGCTGACTAGAATAATGACAATATGTTATGTCAAGTATGTAAAACTTGACATTTTACTCCAAAATAAAGTATTGATAAGGGAATACATACATATATATATATATATATTAAAAGATAATTGATAATCCATGTTTAATTGTAAAACTTGCCATCAAATTGTTCTGAGATAAAACTGGATCTTCATTATGAAAAAAATTCTTTAAATCACCTTTGAAATCTTAAAAGCACACTCATACGCTTTTCTACAATTTTTCTTTTTCCTATACCCCCACCCCATAACATTATCCAGTTCTTGATTAAGCCACATAAATCAGGACTGTCATCAAACAGTTATTGTTCAATGAAACCAGTTATGAAGAAAAATCTTCCAATGCAATCAGCAAACAGTTATTGTTCAACCTGTCAAATCACTAGCATCTGTGCCAACAAATTGAGCACAGCTCTCTGAGTTAGAGACAGCTGACCCTGAGCTGGATCTATTACTTGTATCTTCATCCACAACTTTTTGGTATCCTTGACTGTAATCAGGAACAAACCCTCCAGATGCAGCATTATCATAGTTTTGCTTTCGTTTGGCCAATTTCACTTCTTTGTTCTTATTTAATGAAATGCTCTTTACCCTGGAAACCTTTTGATCCTCATAATCAACATTTTCTGCCCGGGCATGCAAAGGGGTATAATTTGCAAGTGTTCCCTTTGTCCTCCATCGAGATCCACATG
>PYAF01003854.1:162722-185025 GCA_007407185.1 Glycine tomentella
TGACAGACATATCCAGGCTCATTTATTAGAGGACCTCTCTTGAAGCTAAATTGTGTTTTACTTGCATAAATTAAAATGATAAGGTTTATTATTTAAATATTAAATTTGTTGAAAATGAATAAATTTAGAAACATAGTAGTCAGGGTCATAGGTGGGGCCTATTAAAATGCCTAACTGCCCTAAATGGACTTCTTCTCCTGGTTTCTTCCCTTTAAAGGGGTTATTATTGGGTGTGACCTTTCGAATGGTGAGGTCATTATGTCAGGCAATGATGTATAGCTAAATTAAGATATCTTCTGATTGATCATGTAACATGTTAGTGTTATTACATTATAAAAAAAAATTAGGCACTCTTCATTTTTAAGATAACACCTATATTTTTAATAATCAACATTTATAGTCACATAAAACATTTTATAAATCTTAAATAAAAAATAGCATGATATTTAATATTTTAAGTAAAATAAAATATGCAACTAATAGTAAATACTTGTTATAAAAGAGTATTAATACTTTTTTAAAAGCAAAAGTATTAATACTTTTAAAAAAAGTTACATTGATAATATCATATGTTTTGTTAATTTCTCAGCCACACTTTTTTTTCTTTTTTTATCCTTTTACTAAAAGTTTAATTTTTTATACATTGTCAGTATAAAAAAATTATATTATTAACTAATTATAAATTCTTATAAGTATATTTTTCAAATAATCATTATATATTTATTATCATATACTCGCTACATGTATATCATTTTTTGCATATTTACTCTAATATTAATTTGTAATTGAATAAAAATGCTAAATTTTTTCACTTAGTTACTCTTGTATACACTCCTTTAATTATTTAACAAATATTACACTAATACTCTTCACGTTACAATCTAATGATAATGACATTTCCTGTTACTTAAAACATTTATTATACCGAATATTTTTATAAGAGAATTACTGTAAACATTATAAAAGTGAGAATCATATGCAATCTCAAAAGTTTAAGTGTAATTTAAAAAGTTACAAAAATAGTTGTGGGTCCCAGAGGCCATGACTTAAGGTTGGGACACGTGTACAGCTAAAGTGGTAAGGTGCAGGTTGGAATGATTTGCTGAGAAGTAGAAAGCTTCGTGTCGTTTTATTCAATGGTTGATTGGTTGTGTTGTGGCCTGTAATACAAACCTAATCTCCGGTATAACCAATGACCATTTTTTCTACTTTTTTTTTTTTAATGGGGAAAGAGTAGATATTCACATGCATTTTCTTTGTCTATAACCCACCCTTCTACTTGTTATTCTCTTTTCTATTATTTTACTCTAAACTTCAAGACAACATCCTTTACCTAAACCACACGTTGAATTATTTTATTGGCATTGGATATGCAATTGTTTGAAAAGGGATAAGTAGTGATTTGGAGGCCTTTTTAATTAAAAAATTTAGTGGTTCATATTCTAGAGTGAAGTAGTATTCTTCAACGGCTTAAATTTTTACGATAAACCATCATAATACCCCGTGTTCTTCACGTTGAGTTTATAATTTATGATTTTTTATATTATTATATTTTTATAATATATTATCAATTATTTTTAAAAAATTTATACATATTAGTATATATGTATATAATATATAAACAATTATATATATTCATATATATATATATATATATGTATAGGGTCATAATCCATTTACACCAAGTGTAAAACTAATGTTTTGTGTCAAACTTCAGTCACTCAATTTAAATAATTTAAAAACTGAAATGGATTTACTTAAAAATTTAATTTATGATTTTATTATTTTTAATTAAATTTATTGATCAAAATCATTAATAATAATACCAAATAATATTTCTTGATATTTATCAATCTTATCTACATCAAAACGAGATTTAAAATATTTATCATCCATACATGTTTTTCTTTTTGGAAAAAAAAAACAAAATATTTGCAAATAACAAGACTATAAATTTGAAAATTAAAAATAATCATTAAAGAGAATAATATAAAATATATTTTACATAACGCATGGCTCCAGAGCACTGGAGTGCCCTCTGTACAAGGCCTGTACGATTAATCGCTTTGCGTCAAATTAAATGTAATCAATTCGGGTGCTTACTCTGGCTGTTGTATTAAAAGTCTTGTTACTTATTACTCGCAAATAGCAAAAAAAGACGTACTGGCATCATAAATACTTTAAATCTTGTCTTGATGTAAATAAGATTGACAAATATTATTAAATATTATTTAGTGTTATTATTAATGATTTTGATCAATTAGTTTAATTAGAAATAACAAAATCGTATTTCCTAACTTGTTAATTAGAATTTTTAATTTTTTAAAATAAATCAATTTTGATCTTTAGATTATTTAAATTGAGTGATTTAGATTTAGTGTAAACAGATTCTGACCATATATATACTAGATTAATTAAGATAGTAAATTTTTATTTAACTGGTAATTCAGATGTCATTTTATTAAAAGTCATTTGTTTTGAAGGTTAGTAAATACGTATTATACGTTTTTAATAAAATACTAAAAAAACACAAACATTCAACTTGTTTTTGTTAAGAAAAAAGATATAATGAGGACAAAATGCATGATATATCTGTCCTAAATTATGTAATTAATAAATGTCATAGAAATACGTTTTTACTAAAGTTAACTAGTGAAGATATATAATTTATTTGGTAAAAAATATTTATAATTAATATCTGAAATGAAGTTAAAATACTTAAATTGTAATTTTAAAGTTGATGATATGAGTGAGTGATATTGGACTTGATCTTCTTAAATAAGATTTTAGATTCGAGTCTTATGAATGGAAAAAAATAAAAAAATAAGGGTGTAAGCGGGTACGGATCATCCGTGAATCCGAATTGACCCAAATCAATTCCAACACTTTGAGTTGGATAATTTTTGTGTTTAGACCAAATCCGAACTAAACCAAATAAATCCATTGTATTTTTGGGCTAGATCACGAGTTTTAATATCACCTATTCACCCGTTTAATTTGTATTAAATTGTTATTATTATTAATATGTGTAATATAATATATATTTTAAATTTTTAAAAAATTAAATACTATTAACCATCGATTACATAGATCTATCGACATGAATTGAGTAAACATTAACACATTCTTAACCTTCAAGATCAAAGTGACAATAATTTTATTGATTAAAACTACTTCGATAGACTTCTAAAAATATTTCGAATCTATTTACAAAGAATAAGTCTTGTAATGTCTCATTGATTTTGGTAGAAAAAAGTATTTGAAACTCATCTTCATTATGTTTATTGAAACTCTTTATCTCGAATATGATATGCTTAATTTCTCATTCTCATGGATAAATGGATACATATCAGGAGTGGAGTGGGTTCCAGCATTATCACAAAATTTTCTTTTTAATAAAAAATCTAACAAGAAACAATTGTATCTTATTCATTTAATAAAAATTTAGCTTATAAAAATTGTGTTTTAAAAAAATAAACAAAATTAAATGTTTTGACTCGTTAATCTAACATAACCCAAACTATTTACAAACAGATTGGTTTGGATTGAGTTTAATTTTTTTTCTCTTAGAAAATCGATCAAAACCAACCGTTCAAATTTGATTGGGTTGGGTTATGGATTTGACCAAACTCAATCAAGACCGATCCGCTTACACCCCTAGAAAAAAAAAACATGGTTGGAAGGGGAAAATCCCACTAAAATGGTTAATAAGACTCCCAACGGAGAATAGTCATTTACAAAATCGATGAATACTCTATAATAATAACATGATAAAAAAAAGTCAATGTTATAAATTCTTATCATTGTAATTGAAAGTTGATATGTTGATGTCTCTCTTCAATAATTTTGTTCATGTTTAATTTCGAGTCGCTAGAACGTGATCATGGTGAAACTAACTCCTAATTAGCATAAAATATTCTTACCCTTTTGATTTATGTTCTTACTCAAATAAAATAAAGATTTAGTTAGTTACACTTTTAACTCTTTAATTTTGAAGAACTTTTGACTTTTTATATTAAATTGTATGTAGTTTTTATTTTTTATTTTTATAACTCATTTTTTTATATTTATAAATTAAGTAAATTTTTTTATCTTCCATAAACAAATTTAATCCTTATATTAATTATCTTTATATAAAATCATCAAATTCTACTAAAAAATTGTTATAAATTAAACCAGCTTAATTGTTTTAAATCTACTAAAAACCTGATAATTAAAATATCAAATTTCACGCAAAACAAAACAAAATTTTAATTTTATTTACCTTCAAAGTTCAAACTCTAAACTTACGTTATACCTCTTTAAAATTTTATCAAGCTTTCACTCAAATTTTAAATTTTAAAAAATATTTGATATCTTATATTCATTGTAAGGTCTCAAATATTTGAATAGAAAATACAAAAATAGTTTTAGATAAAAAATTTCGATAAAGATATCAAATTTATTTTATTCGAAATTAAAATTTAATTAAATTAAGTGCATTAAAAAAATAAAATTATAAATATCTCTAACTAGATGAATTAAATTGACAAAGACTTAAAATAAATAAAATGAGATTCGAGATTCATTATGCTCCAATCTTAAATATCAATTAGGATAAACTCATGATGTAACATCCCGTGTGCACTCGGTGTATTATCATTATACAATATCACAACAATGCAGCAAGTATGGAAATAAACATTTAAGGAAGCTTGAATCAAGTATAATATACACTTTTATACATATATGGTGAATCTTTGTAATATACATGGTACATAATTCTCAAAACTATACAAATGTTCCCTAGGATTTAAAATACAGATAAAATGACAAAATCTGAGCTAACAAGCTCGGTCATCTAAGCCTAGGGTTTTCTTCACTCTATCCTAGCTCAGGCCTCTTGCCCTGGGATCTCTCAGTAACTGCAGCCTCTGTTCCTGCAACATAATCCCCAAACCGGGGTGAGATAATTATCTCCGTAAACGCAGGGTTTTCAGAGGTTTCTCTCCCCCTGGTTCACTTCAACGTATATACATATATATATATATATATATATATATAGATCACATAATTAAACAGAATTCTCATCAGACCAACAGCCTTCTCGGCTGACCAAAATTTGTCACATGCAAATAACAGCACAATACAAGCATATATAATCAACACACATTGCCTGAATAGGGTCATCCACTGAAGGGCACAACTATTCAGGACTCGCTCAACACATGCCCAGGTAGGATCATCTACTGAAACACATCTACCCAGGACCTGCCGCCCAATACCTAAATATGATCATCTACTTAAAGGCACATCTACTCAGGGTTTACATGGACGCCTATGGATTATCCCAAGGGAGATCATCCACTTAAGGGCACATTCCCAAGGGGTCCATAGTACCTAATCCTACTGGCCAGTAGATTTCAAGCAATCACATCACAATCAGCTCAGAACAAAGTTCATGCAACCATACACTATACTAGTGTATTCAATATAATCATCATAAGTAACATAATATACACTAACTCAGTGTAATCAAAATCAATACACCCCATCTCAGGGTTTAGCTATCATGTAGTTGCCAGCCATCATCAAACCATTTCATCAATAATCAGTACAATTTAGTACCACAACATCATAACACATCAGAATACAAGTCAAATCAAGCAATCACCCATGTAGGGTGCAGTGAAACACAACCAGGGAAACAATCACTAAAAACACTGAGCTTACCTGGTCGTAGCTCAGAATCAGCTCCCCTAGTCTCTTGGTGATCTCTACCAGCAGTATGCACGACACGCCCTACATTATGCATGAATCAAACAATCAGAAACGATGTTCAATCGTTTATATGGAAGGAAATACCCTTCCTCTAATAACCAATTCAAAGTCCTCTAACTTTAGGTTTATCTTAGCCCAACTTCTACTAGGCTATACATTGACCCTCAATGGTCTGCCTTAGTGTAACACCCCGTGTATACCCGACGTATTATCATTATGATTAAATCAGATTAGCGCTTAAAACACTTTAATTAAAACAAGTTTATCGCGGAAGCATAAAACCAAAACCATATTTCTCGATTATATTATGTATGGAATCACAACCCACATCAAGCATCAACAAGCCCCTGCTTAACCAGATCATACATCCAAACCATAGGCAGAAACACAATATCTCAAAGATATAAACAGGAGGAAGCATAAACATTACATAACTAAACTGGTTATGTACAACATCATCTGACACCCGAGGTGCCTAATACAAAAGAATAAGCGTTCGAGTGCTTTCTGATCCCGAGGATCCTTCCTCACACGAGGGCATACATATATATACATCAAAGTATACAAAACAAACTACATGTACAACACATGTCTTCCCTCTACAGGGGTACAAAACATAAACAAAAGCTGAGCCGAGCTCCAAGCTATCCTCTGCTGCCCAAGGCCAAGCAGGTACCGTCTCTCCTGGGGCCTCCTGCCCTGAGACTGCTCCTCTCTGCCAGAAGCATCACCTGTAAAACACAAGCCCCACACGGGGTGAGATAAACATCTCAGTAAGCTCAGGGTCCCTGGAGGCATCTGGCTCACTCACCATGACACAAGTCATCAGGGTATCACAACCATCTGGGCCATCCCGGCCACTCATAACAATACAAACAGGCTATCCAAGCTCTATGTACGGCGGACCGAGTCAAACGCCGACCTCAGTGTGAAACCGAAATTCACACCCGTGCCATCCCATTGGGTGCTAACCCTTCGCATGGACGCACATATATGGTACCTCCGAGACTAGGCAATCAACCGCGACGGGACACACCTAGCTCTTGGTCTTAGGGAATCATCCGCATCCTGGGACCGAGTCAACCATGAGCAAACCAAACTAGGAGGTGCGCTCTACTCCTAGGGAGGTCCATATCTATCTTAACTGGCTAGAAGATCTAATAACAGGCTTAATACAATCTCAAGCACAGATACAAGCATATATTATCATGAGTATGCAACAATCACACAATGCATGTATCATGAATGTAACCACTACTCCCTCAGAGTATGGTAGAGCACAAGCAAGTGGGAAACATCCCCAAGGGTCCAAGAACTTACCTGACAAAGCCGAGCTCTGCGGTTCTTCCCTTGCTCTGTGGCCTACGCCACTGACACCGTGGTGTCACGCCCTATACAAGGCACATACAACATGTATCAACAAACCACACAGTGCATACAAGCATATACGGTTCACAACCGCTCAAAGTGAAAGGACTCATAATCCTTTCCAAAATCACAAGGTCATTTATCCTATGGTTCAACAAGTCTTTTCACTCACAAGCCTTCATACCAATAGCCTCTCAAGGCCATCAAAACCACAAGCCAAGGCTCTAGCATGTTCACAAATGGCCAAGCAACTCAGCTCACAACAACACACATGCTTCACAAAGAGCCATAAAACCAAGGTTCACCAAATTCACATTTAAGAGCTAATCCTACATCCTCTCAACATTCTAAGCACATGTTTCAAATGACCCAAAGCTAAAACTAGCTCAATCAAAAGTGGGTCACTATTCACCCAAAACCCCAACTCACAAATCAAGAGGTGATTCTTGAGTTTCTGACCTCAAAGATGGCAAAGAAGGTCCACGGACGACTTCCCCTAGCTTGGGTACTCACGATTCGTCGCCGTTCTTCGCCGAGCTCGAGTTCTTCGAATTTCCCTTGAGAAAGGGATTCTTTGATTTAGGGGTTCTCAAGGTGAAATGAGGATGGATTCAAGCTCTAGAAGTGATTTCCATCACAAAATGTGTTTAAGGGATGGATTTTGGTGAGATATGGTGAAGAAATGAAGCTTGGAGGTCCAACAATGGAGGTGGGGTGTTGGAGGAAGAAGAAAACCAAGTTTTCTCTCTCAAAATCGCGACCAAGGCTATATATAGTGGTCCTGTCAGAGCTGCCGCGCTGATCGCGCCAGCTGCACTGGACCACGGCGCCATCCGCGCCAACCCCGCGCCAAGAGCACCGGCCTCCAGAACCTCTGGCGCCAAGAGCGCCACCTCCCGCGCCAAGAGTGCCAACCTCCAGAGGTTCCCGCGCCACCGGCGTCAACTCCCGCTCCAGGAGCGCCAACCTCCAGAACTTCCGGCGCCAACCGCTGGAAAACCATATGAGGTCCAGCGCCACCAGCGCCAACTCCGGCGCCAGAAGCGCCAACCTCCCGAACATCTGGCTCCAACCGCGCCAACTGGAAAACTCAGAGTGGTTCTGGCGCCACCAGTGCCAGCCTGGCGCCCTGAGCGCCAACCACCAGAGACCATGGTGCCGAGAGCGCCGCTCCCGCGCCATCAGCGCCGGACTCCAGAACTGTGGCGCCATCCGCGCTAACCTGGCGCCATCCGCGCTAACCTGGCGCCATCCGCGCCACAATTCTGCAGAAGAATTCTGCAGAAGGTTTTCTGCAGAAGAATTCTGCAGAAGGTTTTCTGCAGAATTCAGCGCCAAACGCCTCAGATTCGCGCCATACGCGTCCAAACTCGCGCCAAACGCTCTGGGATTTAGGGTTATCACACTCAGTCTCACCAAGGCCTCAGAGTTCCTTTAGAACTCTCTACAGCTCAATTCAAAGCTGTACCAGAATTAAGAACCCACATTGGTTCAACTCAGCCAAAACACATATATAATCACATTTTTACCGATTATTTGGCCTTATGAATAACTTTTGTAAAGGTACTTAAGTAAATTCAGGCCATAACATTGCTCATTCACACACACTTCTCCCTTCCCAAAGCCAAACTCAAACTTCATCCCAATTTCAGTTTCAACATGCCATATGGCTCAGAATAACCTCCTGACTACATTTCCCTAAAGAACCTAAGCCTAATTCCAGCCCTATCCACATATGGTTACTATTCATCCCATCCCCATTTCACAAATTAAACGATTAAAATGTGAGTTTCTTACCTCAAATCAATAAAGGAAAGTTGGAGAAGCCTTTCTCCCAACTCTGGTGTCCCAAAACCAGCTCCTTTCCTTTCCACAATTCCACTCTCTGAAGAAACTCCAAGAAATGGGAATTCTCTCACTTTAGGCTGGAGATTTGGCTCTCACTTGGTTCCAATCAGGTTTAAAGGTGATTAGGAGGTGTTTTTAATGGTTTATAATGGAGATATCAAGTTTCTAAGGTGCTCCAATGGCTGCCTGGGGTCAAGGAGTAAGAGGAACAGTGGTTTCCTATGGAAAAATTGCGATTTGGCCTTTTATAGGTGGCCTGACCGACATGCCACACCCTTGGCGCCACTTTGGCGCTCTTGGCGCCAATTTCCAGTGCATCTGGCGCCCTTGGCGCCACTTTGGCACTCCTGGCGCCAGTTTTCAGCATCTGTGGCGCTCCTGGCGCCACTCTGGCGCTGATGGCGCCAAAATCCAGTGTATTTGGAGCCCTTGGCGCCATCCTGGCGCTCCTGGCGCCAAAATCCAACATCTGTGGCGCTCCTGGCGCCAATCTGGCTCTGATGGCGCCAAAAAAACGTGAAAAATGGCTTTCTGCTACAGTGCCACGCTATCAGCGCCAGATCCCACGCTATCAACGCCAAGCTACAGTAACTGCTACACATGATCATCTGCATTTGTATTTTGATTTGAGATTTGTGATGTGTTTACTTTTATTATTTATAATCAAATCTCGCACAATTTTTGTTCATTTTAGAAGAAATCAACACTTTGAAAATTAAATTAAATATTTTTTAACTTGTGTAATATAAAAGATTAATGTTTATTTTATATAATTAAAATTTACAAAAAAATATATTCTTGAACATATAAACTAGATTTAGATTTATAATAAATAATTTATAGTGTGATACAAAATTATTTTTAACTATTTTTAAAATATTAAATTTGATTTAGAAATAATGATAAAAAAAATAGATTGAAAAAGATAAGATATTAAGGTAACTAATGTTTGACAAGATTTTTTTTGTTTTGTTTGTTTTCCTTGACCACAACATTGGGTAGATGTCTTTGACCATAGACGTTAAAAGCCTTTTATCCTTGTTTGACACCCATGAGAGAAATTCTTTATTTAGTGGTTCACCAATGATTTGTTCAATCGTAGGCAAACAAATTTATTTTTATAATTATCATTAAATGTATGTGTGTTTATGTATGTATGTACATGCACGCAAGCGCACATGTATGCACGCACACATACATAATGTATATATAAGTATGATTTTCTCATTATCTTTCATGTATTTTAGTATTTGGGATACATGAACTCTTCACAGTCAGTTATTTGAGATGTCTATTCTATGCATGTAATTTAAGTTATCAGTTAATATAGTTGCATTCATACCATCACTCACAAGCATTGCATTTTTTCTTCTCACTACTAATTTTAACATTCTCTTTGTACATTCCATTTTTCACATAGATAATGTACCTTGTGTTGTTATTAAGTGAGGATGTCACAACCTCATCCATAGAGATGAAGACCATCTCTAGCCACCGCAACATTGACTTTGATGTCCTCGATCATATCCTCCAAAAATCTTCGATCCTTGCTTTTCATCCATGAGGGGAAGTCCTTATCTAGTGCCTTATTAATTATTTGTTCAACCTTTGGAGGCAACACAACAACAATAAGCCATCCAAATAAGTTTTTTGGAGGCAACACAACAACAATAAGCCATCCAAATAAGCTAATCATGGGCTCTATCATAACTCTTCATAATGACTTGAGTTGTCCCCTCAAATTCTTTGGCCCTAGTCATAATGGTCTAGTATGAGAGAATTAAGGGTATGCATAATATAGATAGTTATAGTAGAATAGCGATAAGAATCATGAATAGCGATAATTAATTGTGATGATTTCACAAATTTTAACAAGTTGTAATATTAAATAAGTAACAAAAATAAAAGAAATACTTACTAATCTATGTTGCAACACATGCAACAATGACTCACTCATCTCCTTGTTCCATATAGGAAATGCATTTTTCTAACAAACACAGAACAAAGGCTGTTACATAGTTATCTTAAGTCCCTTAGTGAAGTTTACTCGATATAGGAAATGCATTTTTCTAACAAACACAGAACAAAGGCTGTTACATAGTTATCTTAAGTCCCTTAGTGAAGTTTACTCGATGCTAGAAAGTCATAGATCACCATTGATGAGTTGTTTTACTGTGAAATTGTTGACCTCCTCCTCAGTTGTAAAGATATGATAACTAGTTCAATTCATTCTATTATTAGTATTTGCACCTATTTCATTGTTCATGTACTCTTCATTATACAAGGTTTGCAAATAGTTTGGATGATTGACATCTCATTCTACCATTTCTACTAGGTCAATATGACTATTTAGAAGGAATTGCATCACAACAATTCTTGAGAAATTCTTCTACGAGCAACCCAAAAAAGTTTTGATAGAGCCCATGACTAGCTTAAGATCCATGGCAACTATAATATCACACTGTTGAATTGAAATCTTAGAGTTCAGAGTTGAATTCTTTTCATTAGGCTATGATCATGCTTTGTTCACCATTTAAGGGAATTCAGGCCACCAAATGACACTTCCAAAACATAACAATTGCATCTTTGAAGATAAAGAGTTTGTTTAGATACAAAGTTAAAAGATCTTTTGAAAGATTTTTGAGATATTGGATACTATAAAAAAAAAAACTTTATATTTCTAGTAGAAAAACTCTTAAAGCTCTTATAACTTGTATCTAAATAGGCCTAAAGTCTATGGTTGCGGTGATGAAGGAGTCTCGATAAAATTTCCTATTGTATCAAACACGAAGAGTGTCTTCAACAACATTATTTCCGCAATAATTTAAGATGGATTGGATAATACAGACACAAAGAGATGCTTCCTACATGATAAAACCCTTAACATGGATGAAATTTCAACATCATCAATTAAGGATTTCTTTATTACAAAAACTAAGAAAAAGAAAAGGATGGATAAAGAAAAAATGATGGAAGAGTAACATCATAATTTGAATGAATTGATGATTTAAGGTATATCCATAACAAAGAATTGAATTATTTAATGAGAATCAAGGTTTTGGGGAAGAATCAAAGAGAAACACGCTCAGTTAGAACAAGCTAAATTTTCATTAATCAAAAGGTAAAATATGGATTGTGGCGAGAAATGATATAACAACACCACAATTATGATGAATTGATAAGTTGAGATGAAGAATCACCACTTTGAATTAATAAATTCAATGATAAAAATCAAAGGCAATTATTAATAAACAAGAGCAAGTCTCTCTCACAAAGCTTCATTTCAAAATTAGTCAAAACTAATTACAAGGTCAACATTTTGTCCTATTATAAGATAGGAAGCCTACCAAGATCCATTAGTAAACACAAGTACAAATATTAAAAGTCAAACAAACTAATGAAAAATCCTTAAGCCTAATACAAATGACAATACCAAAAAATGCCCAAATACAAAATATTTCTAATTTATTCTCTTCTAAGTTTAACTTCTTGATAGTTCTTCATCACTACGTCTACTATTGGTGTGTTGTGTTTTGGAAGCAAATGTCTTGGCCAATAAATTTATCCCCATATGCAGTTGCAAAGCCATAATATTATTAGAAGGTACAATTGTGAAAAAACTCATCTCATAGCTTCACATATTAATTCAATGTGCATGTGCTAAAAGACAAAAGGAAATTTATGAAATACATAGAAATAGTTGAGAAAAATTATACCAACAATGATACTTATTTGAGATGTCTATTTCCTTCAGTCTCAGAAACATTCTTCACATTCATGGGTCCAAACAAATGGGTTATCCTTTCTAGTAAGACGAGTCAGAGGTAGCACCATCTGTGAGAATCCCTGAATGAACCTCCGATAGTAACCTGCTAGTCCAAGGAAACTACGGACCTCTGAGACGTTCTTGGGCCTCTCCCAAGACATCACAGCCTCAACCTTACAGGGATCAACTGCTACCCCAGCTGCAGAAATCACATGACCCAGGAATTTCACCTCTGAAAGCCAAAACTCACACTTAGATAACTTAGCATACAACTGGTTATCTCTTAAGATCTGCAGAACGATCCTGAGGTGCTCGACATGCTCCGCCTCTGACTTAGAATAGATCAGTCTATCATCAATGAACACCACCACAAACTGATCTAGAAATGGCCTGAATACCCTGTTCATATAGTCCATGAATACTGCAGGGGCATTTGTCAGACCAAAAGGAATGACCTGGTACTCATAATGCTCATACCTTGACCTGAATGCAGTCTTTGGTATGTCCTCTGGCTTAATCCGGATCTGGTGATATCCGGATCTCAGGTCGATCTTGGAGAACACACAGGCTCCCCTCAGCTGATCTAACAGATCATCAATGCGAGGCAGAGGGTACTTATTCTTTATAGTCACCTTATTCAGCTGTCGGTAATCAACACACATCCGCATACTCCCATCTTTCTTTTTCACAAACAGAACTGGTGCTCCCCATGGTGACACACTGGGTCTGATAAAACCCTTGGACAACAAATCCTCCAACTGCACCTTCAGTTCCTTAAGTTCCAATGGAGACATGCGGTAAGGGGCTATGGATATAGGTCCCACACTTGGAACCAAATCAATAGAGAACTCAATTCCCCTATCCGGTGGAAGTTGTGTAATTTCCTCAAGGAACACATCAACGAACTCGCTTACCATCGGAATCTTCGACATATCCAACTCCTGATTCCTAACTGCTGCAGTCAACAACAAATAGCCCTGAGCCCCTCTCTGTATTTCCTTGCGGACTTGCAACACTGAGAGGAATGAAACAGAACTCAGGCTGACTCCCTCTGAGGGCACTACAATCTTCTTTTTTGGCAGTAGTCTAACATGATGCCATACTTGGCCAACCAATCCATACCCAAGATGACCTCAAGGGTAGGCATCGCCAGACAATGTAGATCAACCATGTATTCTTTGCTCTCACACTGAAAATGTACATCTCTACAACACAGCTCCACCATACACTGCGCCTTAGAGGCAGTAGTAACCTCCATGGGAACAGAAAGTCTGGACATAGGCAAGTCCAGTCTCCGCGCAGTGTGGTCACTGATAAAAGACTAGGTGGCTCCAGAGTCAAACAGGGCTCTAACATCATATGTATCAATAAAAATAATACCTCTGATCAGATCAGGAGCTCTGGCAGCCTCCCCAGCATCTACTGTGTAAACCCAGCCTGTGGTAGGTACTGCTGATATCACTGGAGCAGCTGTAGCTCGACTGCCTGCCTGCGGGCACTTTCTGGCATAGTGGCCCTGTTTGGCACATCTGTAGCAGACCAACTGGCCGGTGGGGCACACTCCCCAATGATTCCTCCCACAAGTAGTACACTTGGGAGGTGGGCCAGTCCTCTGGGCCGCTCCTCTCTGTCTGAATCCCTTCTTAAATTTATCTACTGGAGAAGAAACTCCCAAGTCTCTGCCCTTGCCCTTACCAGTAGGGCCTGATCCACCAGGTCTCCTGGCCTCCTGCCTCTCAGCCTAGGTAGAATGACCTCCACTGCGTCTCTTGATCATATCCTCTACCTGGCGGCACTGTCTCACCAGGCTACCCAGATCTCTGGATCCACTGCCTGCAATCTTCTCTTCAATATTCTTTCTAAGTCCCCTCTGGAACTTAGCAGCCAAGACCTCCGCTTCAGGCAACGTCCTCCTGAAGTGTGCATACTTAGCCAACTCATTAAATTTGGCTAAGTACTCATCAACAGACATCTTCCCCTGTGTCAGGCTCTCAAACTCTGCCTGCTTCTGCTCCCGGGCGTCTCTGGGGAAGTAACGATCCATGAATTGGACCTCAAACACCTGCCAGGTGATGACCTCACCCTGGCCTCTCAACAACTCTGCAGTGGTAACCCACCACTCATGGGCGTCTCCCTGAAGCAAGTAGGTAGCGTAGAAAAGCTTCTAATGGTCTGAGCATTCCATCACAGTAATGATGAGTCTTTATATATTGTTAAAATATATACATTAAACAAAGTCTCACCTAATTGTACTTAGTAAAAGGTCTTAGCATAACATAAACGAATGGGTAATCATGAGTTTAGGAAAAGCTAATTATTTAGTTTCAACTTTCACCACAACATTTATTGTTCTTCAAACATTACAATACACTACATTCATGACATATCTTGTCTATACTTTTTAATTTTAACGCAACCTTTTATTAATGAGAATGATATGTTATTGTTTCCACATTAATCAAAACTCAGAGACCCAAAATAAATGTCTACATGATGAATTATGAGACAACAAGTGCCATGATATTATTTTCAAAATTTTCACATATGCCATATTTTTATTATCAGTCTTCACATCCAAAACACATACTAACAATGACAGACACACTAAAACACATGCATTAATAGAGAGCAAACACAAAATGGCAAATACATATAAATACACACAAAGACTAAACACAAAAAATAAAGTAACAACATAGCGTACAACAAAGATCAAACACCTATAAGGATTGGAAATGACAAGAATCAGAACACACCTATTCGAGAATGATGACAAGAATAAAAGTAAAATGACAATGAAAATTAAGGTTTTAAATAGTGACAAATGAAAGAGTAAGAGTAAGAAGAACAAAGGTGTGAGTTGGAAATTTTGTATTATTTTTTAGTGAAAGAGTTGTGGATATATGAAATTTATCAGGTTTAATAAGACTTTCTGCATTGCTTGTACAAGAAATCAATCTAAAAAGTCACTTTGTAGATCAATTCTCGGGCAACCTATATAGAAAGTCAACTTTAGAATTTAAAATGTTTGAAAATGTATCGGCTTTGTACATCAGTTATAACAAGAACTAATTTAAAAATGTAACTTTTTACATTACTTAAAACTAAACTTATTTGATGTCTAGTATGATTTTTTTAAAAAAGATGTTGGCATTCTAAAATTTTAAAAGATTGAGAATGTTGAACTTTGTAAGTTAGTTATAAGAATGAATTAAAAAAATACTTTTTAGATTAGTTAAAACAAAAATTATCTGAAGTCTAGTATGAATATTTTTTTTTAAGATGTTCACATTCTAGATAGGTTATTCACCAAACACTATTAATATGGTCAAACAAACTTTTAAGATGGTTAAAAAAAATTAAAAACCAATTAAAATTTCTTACTAAACACACTCTAAACCTTTAACATATAATAAATAAAAGGATTTTTTTTATTAGAATACGTCGTTATATTCTTATATAATTTAATATGTAATTATAATATTATAGTTTAAAGCACACATCTTTAGATGCGTCTAGTTTAACATGTGCTATAATATCAAAGTTTGAATTTTTGTAAGGAGGTGTGTCTTCATTTAGTTATCGATAATTAGGGATGAAAATAGGTCATGTCAGGCTTGGTTAGGCCTGGTCTTGGCCTGATTTAAAAACATAAAGCTTGGCCTGACCTATTTACCTGTTATAGTTTTTTTTTTAGGTTTGACCTGACCTATTTAAAAGCCTAGTTTGGCCTACGACCCTATTAAAAAGCCTATTTTAATAGGAAATTTAATTTTACAAAATACTTTAAATTAATTTAGGAAAGTTAAAAATAATTTTTAAACAGAAAATGTCTCAACATCTTACTTATATTTCCAAATAAGTAATAATCATTTTATGAGATTTTCAAGGTGATATTTGAAGTGATTGATCATCCACCTTCATAATAAGGAAAGATATTTTAAAAAAAATATATATTATTTTTAAGTATATATATATATATATATATTAAATAGGTCATCTTGATAGGTCTAACAAACTTTTTTTTAAAGCTTGAACCTGACATTTTTATTTAAACAGATTTTTCAAAATGTCTTAGTCTGATCTTTATAATAAACAAGTCAGGTTAGGCCAGACCTTAAATAGGCCAGGTCAAAGGCCCTGGATAGGCAGCCTGACCCATTTTCATCCTTATCGATAATAATATCCAGAACAAAATTCCCTCTTAAAGAGAATAAATATAAAAAAGAAAGAACAAGGGATTTGTTGGCATGGAGTTAAAATTTCAAGCCTAGTCCTTGGTTCTGAACTAGCAACATTTGAAATTAATAAATGCATTATTAGCAACCACTTAAAATACATGATAGAATTTTGTTATTAAGTTTTATTATTATTATATGTACTTCTTTTTTACTTTAATTTCTTTATTGGTGCAACTTTTCTAAATTGATTAGTAGAGCAAATACTTGTATAAACTTGTTGGTAATCGAATTTTGCAACTTCGGTGACCTGTCTCATGTGCTAATTGAAGATTGGCCATTCGGTAGGTTTGTTTTTGAATGATGTTGAATTTGCCCATAAGCATATGAAATCAACTTAACGTTAGAAGAATTGGTGTCAATTAATGGGATATCAATTGATTTTAGTGTTTGTTGAATGAGAATAAGGTCAATCCATTTGGATGTGCCACCAGGAGCGGTTCTGGGCCCATTCAAGGTGCCCAACCGCACAGGGCCCCAAAAAATAAGGGGCCTCAAATATAAATTACTATAACATATGTTCAATACTGAAAACTAGAGGAGATGGTAATGTCTATTTTTAATAACCAAAACATGTCCCAGCAGAGAAGTTGCCTATCTTCATTAATCATTCCCAATTTTTTTCTCTCTCCTCCTTCCTTAATTCACTTTTTACTCTCTTCAAAAAAAACCTTCAAATTTCCCAATTGAGGGCCCCGTTTTCTAAAAAAGGGAAATATTAATCAGGGTCCCGAAAAAGTTTGCCCCGCCCCTGTGTGCCACTTATTGTTTTTCAATATTAGTCGAATAAAAAGGTTAACCGAATAAGGATAAGGTCAAATCTCACTTCTTACAATATTTGTTGAATTGACAGAATCAACTGCTTACTATGTCGGCCAAAATGACAAAAATCCATGTTTGTCTAATTGATAGAAATTAGCTATAGTGTCTATCAAAATGACCGAAATCGACAATTGGATGCTTACATGGTTTGTCGAATCAACAAAAATGTTTGATAGGGAAAATCATAAAATCAGCTAAATTAATTCATATCTAATTTAATAAATATAAGATAATATTCTTCATGATATTATGATATTTATTTAAATGGTTTGTGACAATTAGAACTGATTCATGATAACACTTCCTTAAAAGTAATAAACGATTTCTAGTTAGTTTAAAATTTAGTTGATTTTTGGAATAGGAGAACATGCCTATAATATAGGAGCAATTACTAGAAGGTGATTATCAACAATTGCTAACAAATGATGCCCAAATCATATTCTAGGTAGTTATTAAGTAGGGGGAAACATGATTTAGTGGTAGATATGAGTTTGCAGCCTATAAATAAACTTTGTACTTCAAATTTAAGAGTACACTCAACAAAAAAAACACAAGCCTATTTTATCTTGTATTTATCTCTTTCCTTTACAATTTTTTTTATTGTCTTCATTTAAAGCTTTCCTTAATCGCTTTTCTTTAAGGTATTTCAATATTTACCTTTCACACAAAATCGTATTTTCTCTCTTCTTCTTCATTCACCTACATCGATTACTTTTTAGAATAGTTTGGAAACTCATTGTTAGAGAATAACATTATTTTGAAATCATGTTGGAACTTTCAATTGATACAATTATTTCACTTTCACGAGACAACAAAACTAAAATTAAACTTAAAGTTTATATTTTACTTTTATGTTTTTTTTATTTATAAAATTAAACTGTATCTAGACATTTCTCATATATAAGTATAAACTTACCCTATGAATTAGAATAATAATCAGGAAGAAAATGCAGGGGAACAAAAATGGCCATTTTATTGAAACTTTTACCTACATTTGATTGTTATGGAGTTTAATGGTTAAAATAGGGAAGAAAAAAAGGGGTAAGGCATCAAATCATGTTAGCATATCGAGAGATGGAACAATTATGAGGAAAGAAGCAAGCAATGCTTCTAATGAGAACACTTAGATGCACCTAGTCAATAAGACACAGGGAAAGATAAGTAGGTGGATCTGAGATGCATAATTTGGATGCCATGGGGCAAAATAAAAAATTTGAAAAAGTAAACCTAATTGAAGAAGTCTTCATCTTTTAGGTGCATCTTAGGATGTGTCAATTAGCCTTGTTTTGAGCTTTCATTGTTCCAAGCTTGTTGTTTTCTGTTTTAAATGTAACATTTTTTTGTGAAACCATAGTTAGTATTTATAAATAATAATGGTCTGACTTGTGAAGCAATGAATCAAGCCTATTTGTCTCCTAATAATATATTGTTTCGTTGGCACGCTGATTATACGGATAATACTAATTGAATGGAGACAAATTTTGTGGGATGATATTGCAGTGTTTCAAACATTTATAGTGCGCACATGTGTTACAGAATTATATTTCATATTATATGACAGTAAGCTGGGATTAATGGGATATACAAAACTTTTTTTTTTTCATATCTTCCCGCTTAGAGTATACATATACGATATTAAATCTGAATAAACTATACAGATATGAAAATACGGAAATTTTTAAAATTATAAAACATAATACAATTATAACATGATATATAAAATTATTCTAAAAATTGACACAAAACAAATAAAATTATTTTGAGAAAAATAACATTGGGTTAAAAGCCCAATCATGTTGTAGGAAGAAAGGTTAAAAACTCTAATTAGATTCGTAGAACAGAAGGTGAAAACCATCATTTCCGTCGAAGGAAAACCCCCTTTGGCCCTCATGAGCCAGAAACGTTCCCCATAGTCCCAATAATTAGGGGATTAATGGAATATTTTAGATTTAGTGTTATTTTTTCACAATAATTTCTATTACTTTTTTTTAAAAAAAAATATCTATTTCCTTATTATTAATTTGGCATATTTAGATTTAGTAAGAGAAATAATTTAATAAAATGTTATGATTTTACATTTTATTCTACCAATGGTTTGATAATTTGATTATATAAATTACTTGAAATTTCATGCTAACCTGCTCTTTGATTTTGACAAGTCCATCACACGTAAAATATATAAGAGATGTGGAGAAGTCCTTCATAAAATTGTTTGTCTAGCTTCATTATCGCATTCATTTATTGTTTTTAACAAAAGCATGGGTTTTAGTATATGACAGAAACATATTCATGCATTATTCACAAGATTTTGTGAATAAAGAAACATAATAAATATCTAATAAAACTTTATATATACAATAAAGCTATTTATTAGTTTACGTATAGCATAGGAAATGTGCTTCTATTAGGATGATCAAAAGGGGGGCAACAGAAAGATGTGCATCTTATCTTTCAATGTGACCAATCATTTCTTTATACACTAGCTAGCTTCAATATACTCTTTCAAAGTGATTAATAAAATAAATGCACAATATATCATAAAGTCAATCAGCCTTTAACGCGGACTTGGATTTTGTCCAATATCAACAAGAAATTGACGTATCTCCAATTATAAGTATCTATCTTTTATTTTTTTTGTCTTGGTCTTGTATCATCAGATGCCTTAGGGATGAAGCAATGGATTTTCACTGCACAACAGATTGCACAAAAGTTAATTACTTTACCTAGGCGATTTTACGACGTAGTTTTGAATTTTATAATAAAAGTATACCCATGTCAAAACATATTAAACCTAAAGCATCCCATTCAATCTGACGATCAAACTCAACCATTTAGTGTGTGACTCTATCTGAAAGACACAACAATTGGTTATCTGGTAATACATTTTTTTTTAAATATTTTATGATTATTTTTTAACAACTAGAAATAAATATTACTCAATTATCTTTCCACTTATGAAACAAGTATCTGTCCGTTTAAAGTTTAAAATTATATCAACTACCATTTTTAATTAGACTCATATCTTTACCCAGTTCTTAATATTTTACATATTTATCATAAATGAGAAATAAATAATAATAAAATAATTTATATGATATAGTTAAAAATAATTTACCATAAATAAAATTTAATTACATTTTTAATCTGTGTATTATCTTTTCAAGAGGAAAAATAAAAAGAATCGAAGAAAATGTTTGTTTTTTGTTTATTATATATTTTTTATGTATAAGTTTAATTTTGATATATAATTAGTATAAAAAAATTATATTGTTAATGGAATAATTAGATAACATTTTAAATATGCTATTAAATTACTATCACAAAAACCAATAATTTATAATACAACACGCAATAGTTAATCGATAATATCAAAGATTAACTTATATTCTAATTAAATTATTTATAAATTCAGGGATAAGCATATATAAAAGTTTGGACAAATAATGAAAAGTCTTTTTTTGATTTGGACAAATTAATAATGAAAGTTGAGTGGTGCATTATGGTACATAATATTGTCTCGCTTGAAAACAACTAAAGGTATGATTATTTGATTTTTTTTCATTGTTGGTTTCGTTTTTAATAGGAATTGGAATTCTTAATTATTTGTCGGAATTTTCATGGATATTAATAATTGACGACACATGCTGTAAAATATAATTGAGTTGGATTTGAATTGAATATGTTACTTCCATATGCTAATCCAATCACCTACACGGGCAGGTTTCTATTCTGGCCCATATTATTGGCAACCCTCCTTTTACTAATTACACCTCCTAAATTTTCTTTGTAGTTTCCTTTTCTTTTTTTAAACAAACAATACCCCAGTGCTTTGCAAGTCCCAACCACAATTCCAGAATTATTAACTAGTATTTTATAAGAGCCTTGTCTTTGCATAAATAAAATTCGTTAAATAAATATTGTGGCACGTTATTTAATAATTTTGAATGTGTTAAAATTGTTATTAAAATAATGTAAATAAAAGACAAAATATATAAAGATAGTAGAGTGATGCCAAATATAGAAAAACAAAAGGAGAAGAATTATATGGTCCCTAGTCTAACTTTTTATTTTTTATTTTTATATTTGAGTATAAAGGGAATACTTAATTTATCATCAAATTTTTTACGGCTTTAGGTGACGCTAAAAAATGGAATTTAAATTTTTTAAAAAATTATTAAATGAGAAATGAACTAATTATTCCATGCTTAAACACCAAACACAAGACCACTAAGCCAATAAATAGGCTTTTATATATATGAAAGTACTATGTTATATATAGCTTAAATATGTGGAGAACCTTCTTTTTTCTTTTTTTTTTACAATGTGTGGAGAACTAAAAATTCATGTATATTTACTACTAGTAAATAAATAATATAACACTATAAAACTAAATAAACAATAACTTATACTTTTTAATACTGTTTTTCTTAATTATAACTTAGCCAGTCCATATTAAATAATTTTTTATTTTATTTTTTATTGTTTTGATTTTTTTTTAGTT
>PYAF01003854.1:185125-197987 GCA_007407185.1 Glycine tomentella
TAAGATATTATTATTGATGTAATAATATTTTTTATATCAATGAAATATTAAAATATTTTTAATAATATCTTGGAAATTCATTTTTATTTCAATATTTTAATTAACATTGAAAATAAACCTAAAAGATAATAAGAGAAAATGAAAATTTTCATTCTATAAATGTTTACCATGTATTCTTAAAATCAAATCTTTATTAAAGGAAACTAATTGTGTCATATTAGAATAAATCAAATTTAATTTAATAAATGATGAATATTTTTTTCTTTTACCAATTGTAATTTTTCCATTTTTTTTGTGACAAAATTAAAAGGGGTTAGGCCCCTTGTAAAATTTTCATCAGTTATGTGTAAGGACATATATTAAGTTTGTGACCATACTAAAATTTCTCAGTTATGTACGTTTTACTATCTGTTTTAAAAATGTAAATTCATTCCAATTATATATTATTACATATAAAATATTATAACTATAAAAAATGCATAAAATATAAACAAATGAGCAAACACTCTTAAAGTTTGTGAAATTACGCAATCATATCTCCTATTCTTTTTATCTTGTATGGGGTGTTAATGTAATATATAATTATGGGGTTTTACTATAATATATAATTAAGGAGATGTTTAATGTAATATTTTCTAACATTGAAGGAGTGTTAGTGTAATATATAAGTGAATGTGAGTATAAATTTTTTAAACATAAATAGAGATTAGTGTAAGAATAAAAAAGAGTGATGTTATGTATGATTTGAAAAATAAATAGGATTGTGAGTATAACTTGTTCTAAACAAAGATATTTTAGTCCTCATTTTTTTTATTATAAATATCTGTTCATGCTCAACTTTTTATTTAATTTAATCCTTTAATTTATTTTATTTTATTTCTACATTTTACTCACAATTACTTTCTTCTTGGGATTTAATAAAAGTAGTTCTATTGGAGCTTTCCACGTGTTATATACTAAATTATAACCATTCAAAGCTCTCCATGTGGCTTGCCGCATCCTACTTAATTTGATTTTTCTCACATCAAATCCATGTACCCATATCAAAGGAAAAGACAATCAAATTTTCGACTAGATAACTCATTTTCTGAAAGTTTGCACAGACAAGATTTATATATTAAGCATGTTTAGATGAGTTTCTCTATAAGTACTTTTAAAATAAGAAAATAAGAGGAAAAAGATGAGATAAGCTTCTCCATAAATAAAAATAAGCTCTCCATTAGCTAATTTGTAGAAGCTCACCGATGTAACTTCTCTAAAAGATGAGATAACATCTACAAATTAGGTACTGGAGAACTCATTTTTACTTATGGAGAAGTCATTTCATTTTTTTCTTCTTACTTTCTTTTTCTAGAAGTGCTTCTAGAGAATCTTACATCCAAACAGGCCTATTATATCCAACTTTCAATTGAATGCCTTCCAAACAAGCTACTTCTAAAAAAGGGACAAAGTTCCCACCCAGTCTTGCTACTAGTGGATCCAACAAATTGAATCCCATACCTACCTCTCCCAAGCTCATGAGTGGCGCTTCATACACCATATTAAATTTCCACTACACCATTAAGCACAGTGCAATTCCCATATTACCCTTCGCTATTTAAAATAAAAAATGGCTCATTTCCGCCCATACGGATTCCGCTCTTCGTCTCCCTCACCGCCGTTTCCTCTGCTTTCTTCATCCATTTCCGCCCATACGGTGGTGGCATTGGCCGTTCCGCGCGCTCTGAGGTTGAAGACGACGCTGTTCAGGTAAGTTTCATGTTCCCTTGCTGGTTTTTTTCAGATTTGGTACGTTAATGGCAGTAGCGGCCTTACACGGATTCGGTAATCCGCATGACTCATACGGATTGGCAAATCCGTATGAGGCCTGCGGATTACCGAATCCGTACAAGGCAATTTTTTTTTTTTTGAAAAACATGCTTTTAATTAGGAACATCATTTTGCAATTGTTAGCCATTCATGTTGAACCCGATATGCGATGGTTTGATTAGAATTGAATGCCATAAATATGTAGCTCACCATTATTTTGTTATTCTTTTCAACAATGTATGTTGACTGTGGAAATATTTATTTTGTAATTGTATTTGGATTAAATTAGCACCAATGGGTCATAATCAAGAAAACTACAAGGACATGGCTCTTAAGATGATGAATATTAAGAGCAAATTGATCGAGGTCATCAACACAATTCATGTGAAGGACGATGTAATGTTAGGTTTTGATAATTTGTTTAATTTGTTCATTTAGCCTTACGGAGAGATAAGCAAAAGTTTTGCCATTAGATGGAAGGATCACTTGGAACACATCTGGCATCTTATAGATGCTAATGGGCAACATCATATGGTAACATATAACAAAGACCTTGAATATCTTGCGATTACTGGTGGCTGGACAGCCATAAAGGACCATTATGGGCTACAAGGTAACCACCAAATTACCTTGATTCATTATGCTCAATCTGTGTGACTGTGTATAAAGGCATTTCTGAACCTCAAACATTTCCAAAATGACACATTATATAAGCAAAATCCAGAATCTGTTGTTTTTCGCCTTCTGCTCAATGATTACAAGGTCAACTGCAGTTCTCTTGTAAGTTAGCACAATATACAGTTTTTGCTTTCTTTTTGTAATTTGCTTTTTCTCTTACTTCCCATTAAAGGCTAACCATCAATATTATTATTCCAGGATCTTCCATCTTCAATGTACTACTTTCTCAAAGATAATGAGTTCACATACATTGACTTTGAAGGAAAGACTAAATGCAAATTAGTCTTCAATCATTGGCGGAAAAGCGTCAAAATCGGAAGTGACTGGAAAAACTTTGTCATACAAAATAAGCTGAGAGCCAACTTTGAGTTCATCATGGAGTTTCCAGACCCTTCACACAACATTATGCTGTGGTACATGTGTTGAATACATGTGTTGTCATATGGACAAGGACATCAAGAACAATGCTTAGCCTCATTTTGTTTCTTATCTATATATTTTATGTTTATATTTTTATTAATTAATGCGTGTTACTTTTTTTGGACATTATCAACACTATCATATAACAAACAATATTAAGAACAATGTGTGCTACGCTTTTTGTTCATTTACTTTATATATATATGTGTGTGTATATATATATATATATATTTGTTATTCATGTGTTTTATACTTAACATTATGAACTTATTATTAGATGCTTTTAACATTCTTCTCCTTAATTATCTATTGTTTAATTAAAAGCCTAATATTTAGCCATAAACACCCGTACGGATTATTCAATCCTTATAACTGCTACGAATTGGGTAATCCATATGAGTGTTTGCTAATTCGTATGATGACATCACTTTAGGAGCATTTTCGAGATTTAAAAAAAAATGATATAATAAAACTTTTTAATGGTGTATGAAACAACTCTCCAAGCTCATTTGGCTAATTGGGTCTTCTTTATTGGAGTTTGAATTCAAAAGACCAGTTATATGATGCGTCAGTCCACAAAGACAAAGGAAAAAGAAACTTGGAACAAAGGGATTTTCCAAAGAACAAGCGGAGCAAGTGATAATGGTTATTGGATTCACGTAGAAATAAAAAAAGGGTTGTAATAAAAATGTGTCGTATTCTAAGCAATACTGATTTTAAACAATTACCAATAAGTTATCAGTCCAAAAAAAAATTAAACTAATTGTCTTAAACAAAATCTTATGAATGAAAAAAAAATAATTGGGAGAAACAATAAGTTACTTTAAAAAAAAAAAGCAATAAGTTACAGTTATCAATAATATTTATTTACACTAATAAAATGGTTACCTAAAAATCTTCTACAGGTACCGGTAATATTATAGATCCAAGTCATTGAGACAAATATTAAATTTTACTGGATAGTTAAATTCTTAAAAAATTACTTCTTTAAAAAAGAAACTACTTAAATATCATAAAAATAAGTTACTAATATTTCTCCTACAAACTGCCTTCAACAACCTTTTTTTTTTTTTTTTTAAAGCAAGTCTATTATAATAGCACATACTGAAAGGGCTATTCTAATCCTATTCATTCAAAATATATGTCGGCTGCATTGTCCAATTAATGTATAAAATAAAACTAAACCGAAAAATAAAATTGAGTGAAGGCTACGTCAACATGCTGCTTAAACCAGGGTATGATGTTATACAACACATTATGATATTGGCAAATACATATGAAGATGTTTAAAAGAAATCCTGACATTTACCATTACCGCAAACGCATAGCTAACTAACTGCACAAGGGACCAACATCTTCTAAACAGCTAATTATGTATTCTCTACAAACTAAATTACTGTAGAGAAGCCCGAGCTCGAGACGGTAGGCTGTCCTACTAATCTCTCCTTTTCTTCTTCTTCTCATTTCTCTCAGATGAATTCTTCAACTGTGAAAGGATAAAGAACCTTGTGAATACCAATTCAACGGGAGGAAACAAAAAAGAAAGAACACCAATAAGAACTTGTCCAACTCACCATTATAATAAGAATTCGCACAAAGATTGCAGCCGAATCAGTGAACAGTGTCAATGCATGCTTCACATAATCGAGGTCACCAAAGTGAGCCCTTTCAATGATTTCTTGAGTGTCTACTATAACGTAGCCCACAAACACCAAAAGCCCAAAGTACAGCTGCAAGAATTGCAAATAAGTACCCCGGAAGATATGTTATAGTATATAACACGACAAATATATGTACCATAGTAGAAGGATAATTTTTCTAGCTTATCTGTTACACTAAAAGAATAGCACAGCATTGCTAGTTACCTCAAACTTGAAGAGTGCAATTGAGCCCCCAAAGAGAGAGGAAGCAAAGTGCAACCACATAAGAATGGACAGCCCAGAAGAAAGCAAACCACCAAGGTAGAGGTACTCCCTACGCCTTGCAACTAAAGCTGCCACAGAGAAGCAAGCAAAAGCCAAAGAAGTTGCCACAAATGCGCTAACGATAAGGCTGCAGAATGAAGAAAAATGTCAAAACATCATTCAAAACTCAACACTAGTCACAGAAGCAACTGGCCATTTATCACAAAGCAATAAACACACTCTGATTAACTTGGCATATACAGCTTAATGTCTATGGTTAACTTCCTGATTTAATCCAGTTTTTAGCAGAAGACAAAGGTGGGGTGGGGTTGGCATATATGGGTTCTGTATTTAATAGTAGGTCTGCATGCCCATTAATTTATTTTTCTTAGTATAACGTAAAGCACAGAAATGCTTAACACACACTCAAAGGGTAAAATTTGTGTGGATCCTATTTTCCCAGTGTGATTGGCCACACCTTATCAACACACGCAAAGCCAGCAGCAATTCACATCAAATTGAGTAAACAATGCAGAAGCTACTAGTAGCTTGTTTAGCGTCGATTCTATATGGTTGGACACAAAACCAAACAAGCACTCCAATTGGTTGGTCTCGTTCCAAAACTAGTTGGCCCCCACATAAACTTTCACCAATAAGAGAATTTGTTAGAAAGATAGCATTAGAAATTGTATTTTTAGCACTCCTCTAAAGCATAGTCGGTAAGAAAAATACTTTGTTATATAAGGGAACATGTTTTGCATAAATGAATCCTTAAATGGTGATGATAGTATACTAATCACATCACCAACTCCAGCAGTCTCCAATTAGTAAATTTTAAAGCAGATCATTATATACAAATATGGATCAACAGTGTTAAAGGCAACACACCTGTAAATTACTACCTCCCCACATCTTTTGATATTTTAGCTTTTTATTTTTTTCCCAAAACATTTGATGTTTTAGAATTTCAAAGTCTAATTAGTGCATTTTCTCAAATATATCCTTAATAATATCCACTACTAGTATTGCAAGTATCAAATATCAAAGTATTATATGAGGACATTTTAGTTCAAATATAACAATTTTTAGTTCCATTAAATATTTCTTAATCTATGTGCAATAACCTTAAAAATCAAAAGATATGGGAAGGAGGTAGTACTATGATTGCATAAATATAATTTAAAGCACATTAACCAGGGAAAAAAAACTTGATATCCATTGGAAATGAGCTCTATTGGTCCTCTATAACACCAAACCCCAACATGTTGCAAATTGAGAAGAGAAAAATTCAGAGAAACACACATACTTAGAAACTCTCTCTCGCTCTCAACAAGGAAGGTGTAGGGAGTTTGACGTGATAATAATTATGACCAAAAATAACACAACTCGTGAGAAATGCATAATACATAATATAAATTAAAATCATACTTCAGTCACTAGATCAAAATAAGCTCAAGACTCACAGCCAAACGATCAAAAGACATAACAACAATTAATAAACACAAACAACAGACACATACCTAGGATCAATGGCAATAGCCAAATCCATCAGAGGTCCAATGGAAGCGCCTTGAAACAAGGCCGAAGCCATCAACAGAGACAACCTCTTTTGCTGCAAAACACAAAACAAAAGAGTGAGAACAACAACAACAACAAAAAATAAGGCTCCCAGTGCAGAAAGCAAATCATACTCGTACCTCTTCAACAGGGGTTGTAGATAGCAACCAAACCATGCTTCCAATGGAAGCCACCGTGGTGAGAAAACCCCCAATGTTCCACAGAACATGAAGAAAAGCTCCAGCAGCAGCAGCCACCACAGCGCAACATAACGTTAAATAAACCTGCAATTAACCAATCAATCAATCAATCACGATGCTTAATACATATCCAAAGACACTACAAAATGAATCAAATTAATCATTGGCATAACCAGAATCTTTTTTTTTTTCAATTTGAGATGAGACTTCATTAATAATTACCCGTTTGATGTGATTCTGAACCAGCGGAGAGATCTCACGGAAATTCTTGAGAGTATCGTAACTCCAGCGGCTTCTCGAAGAAGAAGACGATTGAGAATTGAAGAAGGTGTCCATTGAAAACAAGGAATCGAATTGTATAGTTTTCGTGATACAAAGAAAATCACAAGCACAATTTGATTAAAGAGAAAGGAAAAAAAAAATGCAGTTATATAGAGTGCGCGCTTGTTTTTTTTTTTTTTTGTTAGGGTTCGTTTTATGCCAAATTTCTAGTTTTATCCAGAAACAACCACATACCTCGTTCGGGCGCATCCTCGCTTATCTCATAAGAAACTCTTAAAAATGGTTATAAAATCCGGTTCAATCATTAGTATTTATAGGTAATGAGAAGATATATTTTACAGTATCTTACAATTATATATATAAAGAGATTATTTGTATATTTGAATTCATAATTAATAAGTTATTAAAATATAATTTTATTAGTGTGTGAAGGTTCGTTCTCAATTTTATTAAATAAAAATTAAACTTTTTAAAAAAAAAAAAAATCTGCCAAGTTGAATTAGTTCAATCAGGATTTGGTGGCCAACCTAAAGGATTTGGATGGGTCGATCCATGTAAATTGTATAATCAATCTAAAAGTGAGACTGATCTGATTAAACCACAAAATCTCGATCCGACTGAGCATTGAACCAAGTTTGATAAGCCTTCGCTTGAATGTCTGACGGTTATTGTAGTTTAATGACTTTTTATTTTCAGTTTTGTAATTTTTTTCTTCATGTTATTTCTTGTAAAATTTATTTATTTTATTTTTCATTTTAAAAATATTTTAGATGATATTTTAAAAAATAAAATAAAAGTTTTAAAAATAATGAAAAATATTATTCAAATTATTAAGGATAAAAAATAAAATAAATACATCTTGTAAGGATTAAAATAAAAAATATATAATAAAAAAGTTAAATTATAGGAGAAAAATAATTAAGACATTTAATAATTAATTGATAAAATCATATTTTACAAAAGAATATAATAAATAAAAATGGATGTAGGTTACACTAACATAAATTGATCCATTCTAAAAAAATATAAATTTAGCCAAGCATAAAAAATTAAAAATTGAGCCTTCTCTTATTAGTTATTAATAAAATAATTAATTGGTAAAAATAATGAGATTAATTTTTGATTGGAATCAAGAGTACAGCATATGTAAAACTTTTTTACATAGTACCAGAAAAATATAGATTTTATCGGCAAAAGAAAAAAAGAAGAATATAGATTTAATTTATATAATAAATTTAACAATTGTTATATTATGTAATAAAATAAATTACTTAAATAGAATCGACTATCGACATAAATTGAATTTCTATAAAGAATTACACAATGGTAATTATTCATATTTTATAATACTATAAATTACTTAAATCAAATGGAAGGTCAATTGTCGAAAAGTAATTTAATAATTTAATATTATTTAAATAAGTTCTCTCATTATTATTTTTTTGACGATAGTTGTGTCATCATTCTATGGAATAGGATAAGAGGTAATTTTAATAAATGGAGTGGCTCTTGGGTTCATCGTATCAAGAGGTCTGCATTTTTTGTTGGTGTTTGAGTTTGACTTTCTTTTCGCTCAGGTTTGCATGTTGCTTCGTTCATACCTATATGGATGGAGACTTCAAACTTCAGATCTTGAACTTTTGGCAATTATCTGAAGCGTCAATAATTATAAAAAAAATAATTTAATACCGTAAAAAAAATCTGTCATATGATTGTTTTATTATTTTATTCTATACCTTAATCTAATTAAATTTGATTAAATTCTTGGTAACTGTATATAGTATAGAGTATAAATAAATACTATAATTATAAGAAGAATCTCCACTTGTGTTCAGTATAACACAAAATTTAAATTAGAAAGACAAATATAAGAAAAACTATTTCTTACTCTTATAAAATACTTATAATTTATTTCAATCACTACTTATTATTATAACCCTGAGGTATATTAGTATTTATCTATATATTATAAATTTCAGTATTCATTTTTTAATAAAACAAATTTTAGAAGCTTTTTCTTTCTCATTGAGTCACATAAAATTTCTTGCATTAAGTATCTAATTATATTATTTATTTATTTTCATTTTCCTTAAATATTATTACTTAAATTTATATAGTTCAAATTTAAATTTGATTTTAATTTTTAATTATTACTTTGAACACATCATATTAAATTAGTACATTTTCAAAACTTTTATCCCTTTAATTTAGTTCTGTCTAATAAAATAAAATCCGGATTATTTTAAAAAATTCTTAACTACATAATTTCACTATTTTTAAATATCTTTTATATCTTTTTATGTACATATGCAATGAATGATAAATTTACTAGCATAAAATAATATGGACTGGCATTTTTGTAAATTTTCAGCAAAGGAGGAGATCTGTATAATGAAGGTAAGAGGAATTTACTCGTACATTACCTTTTTCAACAAGGCCTATGTGTCCCGAATTAATTAATTTGAAGATTTCGATGCAACTTATTTTCAACATGCAGTTTCCTTGATTAGTTTTGTTATTAACGTTCTCTTCGGTTAAAACCAGGAGGATATTGACTCATACTATGATATAAAAAAACTGTGTTTCTTTTTTTATTATTAAAAAAAGTATAGTTGAGTTGGGAAAACTGTATTTTTTAACTATCATAATTAGAATTTTAGTTTTTTTACTAATTAAGGCTTAAAATTTTCTGGCAAACTTTTAACATTTAGGTTATTTAATAGGTTAACTATAACACTAATCCTCACTCCAAAATTTAATCACACATAAATTTTTTTTTTATCATTCTCACACAAAGTTTATTGTCTCTTTTGTATTTAGTGAAAATTAAACTCAAATTCCTCCATGCAACCTCATGCATGGTTGTCAACTAGTCCACACTCATAGAGTATTTAGTTGTTATTTTTAAATATTTATAGCACTATTTTTTAGTTAAAATTAAAATATTATCTTAATAACTCTTGACAACATTTAATATCATCTTTAATAGCAAATTGTAATGGTAAAACATTAATTTTGATGGGGAAAAAATACAAGCACTTTTTTTTAGAAGAACAATACCAGCACTTAAGAAGCAACACTAATTTTGTATAAAAAAATGTTAATAATAAGCTTTTGAATAATGTTATTCAATGCGAGAGTTTTTATTTAAGATCACATTAATTAGAATGTACTAAAAATTATAGTAAAAGAATATAATTTTTAATAATAAATTTATTTTTAATTTCTTAACCAATTACAATCGGCCACGTAAAAAAAACCCAATTACAATCGATCGATATATTTTTCATTATTAAGTAAAGCATATTTAATTTTTTTTTGACAAATCGTGAACTCAAATTAATTATTTGATTTGAATTACAAAATTCTTTAATTTAATTATTTTGAAAATAGAATATTTTAAGCTCGGAATGTATTTATTTTCATAAGTACTATAAAATTCTCTTAATTTAAAAACAAAATATTTATCCTTCACACGCCTCCCATCTAAAACCCCAAATTTCAATGATACTACACCATTGAAAAATTAGAGAAAAAACCTAACATCTTCTACTGACTTGGAAAATTAGTCAAATAGCTTGTCATTCACGAATGAGTCAGCACACATCCACGTAACTTTGCCAATAACAACTTGACATGTCAGCTTCCGAATGTCAAATATTTCGTACCATCCTTAAACTCGTAATAAGTCAGAAGAAATTTTGTTTTTGTTTTTTTTTTTTTTTTTTTGTTATTACTATGAACAAGTCAGAAGAGATAAACAAAGGAACAGAAGGTCTTTTTCACACACACACAATAACTAGGTGGTTTTATAGTATAGTAACTAGGTACGATGCCTTGATGGTTCTTTGTAATAACCAAGAAAATGTGCAAAATGAATTCAATAGAAAAATAACTCTTTACAGTTAATAGCACGAAAGTGTCTGCATGCAAAGGTTTTGATCAGTGTTAAATCATTCTGTAGGTGGTGAAGACAATGAAAGTTTTAAAAGCAAACCACACAATAATCCAATGAGACCCACAAACATGGCAAAAGTGAAGGAAAAGCCTGGATCCCCTCTACGATTTCTTCTTCCTTTCAACATGTCCTACTCATCAAGAAAAACAGATACAGATCTGAATTAGTGATATTTTTTTTTTGCAATCATTGTCAACTATCAATTTATCAAACAAAAAAGAAATAAGAAATACTGCCACAAATTCAGATGTTTAAATGTTAACTTCCACTAATCAAATTTGGGATAATTTAGCTGTTTTTCACCTCATGACCATTTTTAGTGCAAGGATAGATTTTATAGTTGACTTATGTGTATTGGTCAAGAAAAGTAATTGTTTTATATTTTAAGTCCTCTCATAAGAAAAAAAAAAGTATATACATTGACAAAGTAAAGAGTTTTTACATGTAATTCAATTACAAATTGCCATGTATAATAAGTTTATTTACTTTTACAAACATTAACTTAAAAATCATACTTATCATGATTTCTCATTGATTGATAGTGTAAAAACTCTTTACAAATCAGTGTATAGAAGTTAAACTTCTCTCCTATAAACCAATAGAAGAAGTTATTTTCTTAAAATGCACAATTATTTTCAGCCAATGTCTCCTTAATTCAGAATCACAGAAGTAACTCCTTCAATAGAGGTTTACATTAGAATGAAAATACAGGCATAATAAACATTCTATATGGTTACGAAAATGATTTTAAAGAAATCAGGTTTATAATGGAATAATATATCTCTCCATAATAGACAAGTAAACAAAGCATAAATCACAATGATCTTTTTCCAGTATGCGAGTATATTTGGTTTAGTCACTCTGATCATATATGTGGAAGTAAAATTCTAGATGGAATCTTGAGCAAAATCTTATTATCATGGAGTAATGCAGAGAAGAAAAACGTTAGTAACACATTTTTGACAAACTTTGCAACACACTTTGTAACCACTTTCTTATCAATGAAGCAATCCACATGAAATTCATATGTTAATAGTGTGTTAAAAAGAGCTTATCAAAGAATGTGTTGTTTGTCGTTGCTCATGCAGGAAAATATGTAGCTTCATTACCAGTTCCTGCTGCAGTTGCTGTGTTTGTAAGACATTGGCATCTCTTTCCTCCTTCAGGCGCTGCACAATTTCACTCTTCAAACAAAGACAATTTAATGTAAGAACGAATGGTTAAGCAAAATAAACAGTAAAGAGGTTTGGTAAAGAATCTTGACCACAGGGTATTAAATGCTACATTGCAGCAAACAGTTCACAACAAAACATGTACAATACTTAATAATGTTTTAGACATGACCATTCAAACTCACAAACAGAGCTCATCAAGCAACTACTAGTTCATTCATTAATAGAAAATTAGGAACATAATTTAATAATATATGCTCGAAGGTCAGCTGCCAAGGAAGAACATATAAGCTTTTAATGTAAAATTAGGAATATTATAAAACTGATGTCACAACCAGAAGAAGTACAACTCAACTTCAGTTTATGATCTATAGCCAGTCCCATGAAGGGTAAAATACTACTTGAATCTTTCATATATTATCTCTGCTAAACCAATTTGTGACCAAGGCAAGAAGCATAATTTATTTTCCATACTTATAATAGGTGAATCTATACTAAGAGTGGATAATCTGCTAGGTGCTCTATGCCATTTAAAGCTGATGAAACACATCTATACTTTCTAATGCTTGTTCATATATTATTTTTTAATTTATCAAGTGTTGTTTCCTCCTGTAATATTCAATTGGATCATCAATTAGTTACTGTTATATATGCTTGTAAAAAGCTAGTGATAGCTGTCATAGCCATTGTTGTTAAAATCGCGAGCCAGATCGTACAATCGTACGATCCCACGATTTTTCCCGAGCAAACCGAGCCGGATCGCAGGTGGGATCGCCGCCGGGTAGGATCGCAGCAAGATCGCGATCTTAATCGCGAAATCGTGGGATCGACGATCCCCTCCGGTCCTGTTTCGCGCGGAATAAAAGCCCAACTCAGCTGCCT
>PYAF01003854.1:207690-223838 GCA_007407185.1 Glycine tomentella
ATATTACTGGACTGAAAATATAAGGGGAAAAAATTATGTGTAATGAAATAAAATATAAATAAATTTTATTTAATTTTTCCATATTTAATGAAATCATCTTCAAATATTTTTTATTTAATTAAAGTTGTTTTTCAACAATTTTTTTCTTTTTTTTATCCTATGCAATCTACCATATCTATATAAAAAGAAGATTTTGTTCTATGAGATTAGAACACTAAACAATCTCATATTTATTTTCTCCAAAAAAATATTAAATAAGATTATTTTAATTCAAAAATATAATTAACAATTAAGTGCAATGAATAAATATTAATATAATAAATTAATTATCAATCATATTTATACATAAATAAGTTTGATAAATTTTATTTTACAAATTGATATATATGCAAATTATATATTATCTATAAAATATTTACACATGTTACGAGTTATATAAAAAAATATTAAAAAAAATTATTATTACATTGCAATACTCAAAAGAATTAATAACCTCGTTGTATGAAAAATAAATTTATATATATGAAAAAATTAATATTAATAAATTGGTGTTTAATAGATAATCAATTGATGTATTAAATATATTTAATCTCAAAATTTATATACTTTTTTACCATCAAAATTTATAATAATATATTACATTAACCATCATTTTAATAATTTAAACTTAATTTAATCAAATAGAATTTTTTTAATTATATTTAATTTCCCGAATCTGGAGGTTTGCTTTGATCCGAGTCTTCTATGGCCTCGTCGTGCTCATATTGATCGGTAGAAAAAAAACTGCCCCAAAGGCTATGCTCCGCAAAAGCGGTGCCCCTTAAACTGTATCTTATATATTTTTACATATATAAAATTGTAAAAATAATTGATAAATATATTATGAAAATATGATAATATAAGAAAATCATAAATTATAAACTTGATACCTGTACAAGGCAAGAGTTATTAGGCTAACATATAAAAGAAGGTTCAATTTTATGAGATGATAGCACGTCACAATTTCATATTTATTTCCTCCAAAAATACTAAATGACATTATATACAATTAATTCAATAAAAATGGATAATTATACAAAAGATATAAACATAATTAGTTATAAAGTAAATTGAATCATTTGGATATAATTTATTGACTATATCTATTATATTCTAGGAATATATATATATATATATAAAAGAATGTTTTGTTCATGTGATAATTTTATATTTATTTTACAAAAATATTAAATAACATTAATCAATTATTAATTTAAATGAATATAATTATGATAAATAGAAGAACCGTGAAAATTAGAACATTTATATTTAGTTTTATTCTATTTTTTCAATTGACAAATGACAATCAAATTTAAATTTTGTTATACTAAATTTTTATTGACGAATTGATTAGCTTAAAAATATATAATTGATTATTAAATATTATATAATTGATTATCTAAAATATTAACAAAGATACATAAAGACATAAAGTCTTGGTTTTAATATGTCAGATTTTAATTAAGACGGATTAATCACAAAATTGATGGGATTTTTCAATTTTGTTTTAAGTATCAATAACAAGGTTATTGAAAAATTAAAAAAAATAACTAAATCAAATTTTTAAAAAACAAATAAAAAATTAATTCTACCTAGGACGACACTCTAATAATAATAATTTTCTTGAGCATATATGTATGTAAAAATATATTTAAAAATTTATTGACATATCATATCTACTAACATACATTTATTAAATTTAAAAATAAAACATTAATTAAAATTAAAGAAAATTTAAAATAATATAAAAATTACTCTATAAATTATAAAATGTGAATTTAACATCTGGGTAATGTATGAGGAACTAAGCTAGTTAAATAAATAATAAGGATGTAAGCAAATTGGACCCAATTCATGAATTCATCCAATCCAACTCAATTCAATTAATCTTTTTATTGGATTAAGTTATTATATTAGATTGGTTTTAATTTAATGAATCCAATTAAAATTGGATTGGATAACTGAGTTTGAAATTTTGGATATAAACAAAGTTCAACTCATATGAATATGTATTGTATTGGAGTTTATTTTAAGGTAATATATGATTTTATAAATAGTATTATAAGTATATATATATATATATATTTATAGTTTTTTTTCATTTTATCATATGAATACTACAATGTTTTTACGAATATTGATTTTTAAAAATCTTTTTACTATTTTGTCAAAAATTATCGTTATTAATTTTTAGTATAGTGATTTTTTTTTATTTTTTTCCATGAGTTAATGTGACTATTTTTTAATAGTTCAATCCAATAATCAATTCATTCCAATTAAAATTGGATTGGATTAACAAATAAAATGATAAACTAAATCCAATCCAATTAAATTGGATTAAAAAATAGATAAAATTTAATTCAATCTGATTAATTACTTACGTCCTTGCAGGACCTTGCTAAATGATATGTACTATGTAGTTTGTAGTACTTTAAAAATTAAATTAAATTTTTAGTTGAGACTGTAAAAATTTCAATTTGGAGAAAAGGAATACTAAAGTTGCACATAAGATTAAAAAAATGAATAATACGCTTAATTAATACAATACGTAACGAATTAAAATAAGATAAGATAATCATTATGTTTTATCTTGTTTATATGTTGAACATCAAATAAGAATAAAATTAATTTTAAGCTTTAGTGAAATTCAAATATGGACTAATTAACAAACTATTAATTTTCACTCTGCATCGTAAAACACAAATGTTATCTACCAAAAGTTATTTGCACAGATGATTTAATATTTGAATCTTAATTAAGATTTAGGGTTTAATCCTTGATTTAAATATAAAATTGTAATTAAAATTATCGTTTTACTTCAAAATAATTGGGTGGAAGAGAATTAGTTAGAAGCCTCCTATACACTGATGATATTAAACCAAAAAGAACACAAATGCTCTCTATGGGAAAAATATGATAAATAATTAAATATCATCTCAAAGGTACTTCTAAGTCCTAACGTATCTATCATTCTATCTGTTCCCCATGACTAGACCAGACACTCCCACGTGTCATTTCGAAGGGAATTAGACTCCGAGGAAGAACAAAATAACACCTCATCTCTCTCTTATATAATTTCGACACGTGTAAGATTGTTCTGTCTCCTCCTTTCCCGCTCTTTCCCTCATCTCTCTTATTTCATTATTTTCCCAGTACCAAAACGGTCAAAGAAAAGAATACAATCATCATATGATGAAAAAAAATGCAACAACAATAACCTAAAGCCAGGTGTAGCCGCCAAACTGAACGGTGGTGACGGCAAAGTCATTCCACACCGTCCGTCCCAAACTCCACGTGTCACTCTCTCAATTCACCAACCCCTCCTCCATTCTCGCTCCCCCCCAAAACCAAAACCTTCTTTTTTCCCTTTCACTACTCGGAAGAAAAAAAGAAGAAGAACAACAACACAGCGTGCGATTCATTAGAATTAATCAATTAATGTCTCGGAACTACGATTGTTGTTGCGGCGGAATCCCACCTGGGATTCTGCTAATACGAGGAAAGCAATGGAACCTCCAGACGCACCGCTACATGGTGCTCCTCACCACCTTCGTCGCCTACGCGTGCTACCACGCGTCAAGAAAACCCACCGGAATAGTCAAGAGTGTCTTATGCCCCGAACACAAAGGAACCTCGCAAGGGTGGAGCCCATTCAACGGTCACGATGGAACGTCAAAGCTGGGCGAAATCGACGTGGCGTTCTTAGCGTGTTACTCTATCGGGATGTACGTGGCGGGGCACTTAGGAGATACCCTCGACCTTCGCTTGTTCCTGGCAACCGGAATGGTTGGTAGCGGGATATTCGTATCGCTCTTCGGAATGGGATACTTCTGGAACATACACTCTTTTTTGTTGTACCTTTCTATGCAGATGATTGCTGGCATGTTTCAGGCCACGGGGTGGCCTTCGGTTGTGGCGGTTATCGGTAACTGGTTCGGGAAGAGGAAGAGAGGGCTCATAATGGGGGTTTGGAACGCGCATACCTCGGTGGGTAACATTAGTGGGTCCCTTCTTGCGGCGAGTGTTTTGGAATATGGGTGGGGTTGGTCTTTTGTGGTGCCTGGTGCTTTGATTGTTGGTGGTGGGGTTGTTGTGTATTTGTTTCTGGCTCCTTATCCTGAGGATGTAGGGTTCTCTTGTGTTCATGGTGATGGTGATGAAGAGGCTCAGGTGAGTCATGAGAAAGGTGGTGGTGTTCCTACTAGAGAAGGATCTGTGAATAGAAAAAGCGTTGGGCTTGTTGAGGCGTGCATGATTCCTGGTGTTATACCTTTTGCGCTGTGCCTTTTCTTCGCCAAGCTTGTTGCCTACACGTTCTTGTATTGGCTGCCCTTTTACTTGACTCAGACAGGTAATCATCCACTATAACATTTTTAAGTGTTTATAGCTGTCCAATTAAGATTAAAAAAAAAAAAGACAAATGTTAACTGTGCCCATAGGACATTTGTTAAGGAGCTAAAATGAGAATATTTTTATCTAGATGCTTAAAATTGTACTGTTTATTACTATTTTTACGTTCTTCTATGATTTGCATAATAAATAATTTTTTTTTTTTAGTTTCTTAATCAATGTCCCAAGCACACTGATCAGCAAGACCCTAAAAAAAAGTATTTTCTCGGTTGTTGTGTGAATTAATGAAAGTTGAAAATGATGGTAATTTGTTCAAGGGAGTCCTTTGATGTTTGGACCACCCAAGGTTTTGATCCGTGTTTGTTTGTTTTGTTGAGCCAATTTTAAACGTGTCAGCAATGGAAGCACATTGTTCAGGGAAGAGTTATTTTCGTCATATATCAAATGTTCACTCTCACAGATTGCAATTAAGTTATGGATATGAATGTGTTTTTTTGATGAAAATTTCAATCTCAGTTTGCTGTATGTGCATAATTTGATCTGGTTTCCAATGTTACATGACTACAATTTGACTGAAACGAAGTTATTTGACCAAGCCTTGAGAGATAATAGTTTTCTATAATTATTGTTCACAAGAACTGTTTACCCTTTTAGTAGTGTTACAGGATTCCTCTTTGAAGATCAAAATATAACAATTGGGTGGACTAGTGTGGCGCCAATTTTGTGTTCTGATTGTTTTTGTTTAACTGCAAAATTTTGTATTTGATGTAAATGTAAATTGCTTTGTTTTTGTTTAACTGCAAAATTTTGTATTTGAAGTAGATGTAAATTGCATGGGTCATAAATCTTTACATCTTAATTTTGCAGAAATTGGTGGGAAGTATATCTCGGTTAAGTCTGCTGGAAACCTTTCAACCTTGTTCGATGTAGGGGGCATTGTTGGGGGTATTCTTGCTGGCTACGTATCTGATAAACTCAATGCCCGTGCTATAACTGCAGCCAGCTTCATGTATGCAGCAATTCCTTCTATGCTCTTATACCGGCATTATGGAAGTGTTTCTATGAATGCCAACATTGGACTTATGATGGTGACTGGATTATTTGTAAATGGACCTTATGCACTTATCACCACGGCTGTCTCTGCTGACTTGGGTACACATAGTTCTCTCAAAGGAGATTCTCGTGCTCTAGCTACAGTGACTGCCATTATAGATGGTACGGGATCTGTTGGTGCAGCTCTTGGCCCTCTTCTCACTGGGTTCATTTCAACAAGGGGATGGAATGAAGTTTTCATGATGCTGGTTCTTGGTGCTTTTATTGCGGGGCTTCTTTTGACGCGCCTGATCATAGCAGAAATTGCAGAGAGAAGTGGCAAATCTTTATCAAGTGGACAGCAAAATCCTGAAGGTAATATTTTCAAACTAATAAATCTGTCACAAGTTATACAATCAATTTCAGTCTTCTCATTGCCTTTCTTTTATCAATCTTGTTCTTGTGCATCGCCTAATCTATTCAATTGATAAAGTAGTTATAGTTGAAATTCTGAATTTTGAACTCTGAATTTGTCTGTCCGTGTTATCACCCTTTGTAATGTTTTTGACATACTGTTGATCTTTGGCAGCCACTGCATCTCAACCGCTTCTGGAGGAGGAAAGTTGACGTTGATCAGGTCCTTGTGAATCGTCAAATATAATGCTCAATACGTGGGTTGTAATATGAGAAATTTGTAAGATTTTGTTAATAACTAACTCTAGCATGCAGCACCCACTTCATTGTTCATTTTACTGATGGGTTAATCAACAAGTAGACTTAAAATCAATTCATTCAACTCTCCAATCATCAATTTGTTGTCTAGACTCTGGAAGGTTCCAAAGGGGATTAGAACTCACAACTGGGGATGGAACTCGATTCCTTTTCATCGTGAATTGATTTTCTGAAGGGAAGGGACAATTGTGGAGATTTACTGCTTGCACTGAATCATCTTGACACTAGATATTCCAGTGACATTTGTTTCCTTAATCCTTGTGTCACACTCGTACTGAAGGAGCCTCCGTTTTCAATTTTGTCTGCAGCAGATTAGAATATATTGCCAAATTTCTATCTTGATCACAACCCAAAGCCAAAACCCCCTCCACCCATCTCAAATTTTGTTATTATAAGATGTTTAGTTAATTCAACTTGTACATGAAAATAAATAAATGAATATATCTCGGTACATACTATGATACGTGTGTTAGTTTTGTTTGTGAACTCTTCTTTATGTTTGAGTGGCAACTAGACCCTCAGTTTTCTCGCCTTCATTATTCCTCTCCTCAGCTGTAGCATGTATGCGTTGCTATGTTCTAACGTGACAGTATGTGACTGTCACTGTGACTCTGAGTGTGTGTGTATCAATGTGTTTGTATGTTTTCTTTGTTCATGAAGTCATGATGTACATTTTAACTAAACTTATTTCGAGTACGTTTCGGAAGAAATGGCCACATATGAGGACTATGTGAGGATAATGGTCTAAAGTTTAGATTTGGACCATAGGAAAAAGAAGTGCTTTGCAGTTGGCATGTTGCTTGAAGATGAAACAGGACTAAGTGTTGTTTGCTTCAGCTTATAAAGTGGTTTATTACCCCACTTATTATAAGCCAAGTGATGTACAACTCTTAGTGTTTCTTTTCTAGATTTGACCAGAAATGCTTCTCCGCATAGCATGACAGAATTATGTTTTTCCCACCAAACCAAACATAACAACATTGCCAAAATGTGACGAGAGATATTACAAGTAAAGAAAAGGTGTTTAGTTGTTCCCAACAGAAGACACACAATAGTTCGTCACCTTGAAACACTACTACTCTTCTTTGTAGATTGCTTTTTGTTGGTATTTTATAAGTCTTACCTTCCAACCAAGAATTGTAGTTCTCTAAGGAACAAAGGAAATCCATAAACGGTTAAAAAGCTCATTGGCATACTTTAGTTTGTTGAAGTAGATTGTAAGCAGACTTGAGTGTGTATTTCCCTAATGAGTTTGCCTTCCAAGCCACTGTTACATCTTTTAACACATTAACAAATTGTATAAGTAGTATAAAATGAAAAACTCAAGTATCATTTCTATATGGGATTTGTTCAATCTTTAGTAATTTACACACTTTTTACTTACTAAACAACATACAGAGTCAACTTAAAATAACAATAACTAAAAGCCAAGATAAAGATATGAACTTGTAAATAAACTAACAAAACGATTTTTGATTTTTAAAGATCTAGATTATAGAAAAGTGTTGCGAGAAACATTAATAATGAATGCCAGGGTTCGACTTCACTAAACCACTTTCTCATGCATACACAAGCTATTAATTAATGTTTATCATTATCACCAACTCATAAAAATACTCAAATCCTAATTCCTTACTAGAAGAGCTCAAGTCCCTTTGACTAAATTATCATTCTCTTTCATAGTTTAGCCAAGTTACTTACTTTAGGGTTTAGGGTTTCAGGTGACTAATGAGCTTCTCTGTATTCCTTACAACAAAATCCATTAGGTGTTCTTCTCCCTTCCATAGTTCAAGTAAATTTTTATATTGCATCTAAATCATAAATGAGCTTTTCTGTATTTCTAACAACAAAATTCATTAGGTGTTCTTCTCCCATCCATAGTTTAAGTAAATTCTTTTATTGCATTTAAATTATAAAATCAATAAAAGGTGATCAAGTTAAGACAAACATTAAGCAAAGAAAAAAGCATTTGACGATGAATAATAAAAATGTATTAATAATTCAAAAATTATAGATGAGCCTAAATTTAGTTACATCAAACCACAACAAAGGGAAGCTCAATTACTCATGGTTGACACAAGCATAAAAAATGATGAAGAGATGAAGATGGAACATGGAGGAATGAGTGACTTCCTCGCAACTCCACTTGCGCCAAAACTTATCTGAAAGAAGAATGTTGTATTCCCTATCAGAAAGTCCCTTTATATAATTGTTTTGTCTTTTATCCATAAAGTGTCAGTGCACCATTTTTGGCCCAACGACAATTATGTCTTGTTGTGCTCAAGCTTGAGTAATTTATGTTGGATGTGCCAAATGGGCTAGCTAGGCTAAAGCTTAATTTCTAAAAAATAACCATTCTCCGTCAATTTGTTAGTTAGGCTAGCCTATTCTTTTGACTAGGCTAGAATTATCTTCAAAATATGAAATGTTGCTGACATTGTTTTTGGCCCAACAAGCACTAGTTTTAGTTAGGTTAGAATTGTTTCAGAGAATGATTTGTTTTCAGCCTTGTGTTCAGTTGGACGAGACTTTTTGTTAGCTAGGTCAATAGTAGTTTTATGCTTTGACTTTGATCTTGAGTTGTTCCAAAACCCAACTCCAATTAGAAGAAGTTTTGTCATTACGAACTAAGACCGAAGGCAGGTGCAATTTATAAAGCAATGTGCGGGTTGGGCTTTTTGCAAGCTCCAAGCATAGCTTCTCGTCAAATAAAGCTATTCGTGCTTAAATTCCTAGCTTGAAAGCATTCTTTGAAGTTCAAGAATCCTTCAGGTCGAAATACAGATTAAGTTTTCCCTTATTTTGGTTAGTCTCTACTCGGTTCGGAGTCGACCGATAATGGACCTACTTACCTTGCTTGTGGACCAGCTGTGGAGCTAACCCTTGTTTTATTGGTTTGGCTGTTGCTACCAAGGCATGAAGGAGTCAAGTCAATTTTCTATTCTTTTCTTTGACGCAGCTGGGCTGACTAAGATGAGATTTGACTTTGGTATGGTCTAAATGCCTTTTTCATTGCTCAGTCCTTGAAGGAGGTGCACGGGCTAAGGGAAAAGCCAATGCCCCGGATATGATCAGAATTTACTTGGACTACTTCCATATATCAAAAAGATTAAAAACATGAGACTAAAATAATTCCAAATTTACATAACTAAATATATGCTTAAAAACTAAATATTTTTAACTAAAAAGAGGTAAAAACAAGAATTTAAAAAGGGATAAATGAAATAATTGCATTTATATATGTACCAAAAAGACAAGTATACAATGCGGTTGTCAACCACTAATCTGAATGTTCTTCAACTAAAATTACACGGTTGATGATGCAAGAAAAGACGGAATTGAGGAGGACAATATGGACACCAAAAGAAATGTGTTTGCTTCTCCACATTGGTAATCTTGAATTCATCTTTTCTAACAAAGGATTATAGGTGCTTGATCTTTTGTGATTAACATGCACTGGAATGTCTAGATATTTAACAGGTAACTCTCCACTGTATCAGTCGAAATACTACTAAAGCTTTGTACAAAAAAATAATATTAAAGCAACATTATAATTGTCCGAGAATTGAATTTAAATTTCTTAAATAAGATCTCAAATATAAGATTTATAGATGAAATAAAATGTAGTTAAAAGAGAATACTATCAGAAATGTAGTAGTCATTGTCAAAGTATCCTTTGCATTCGGCTAACTGTTAAGTAAAATTTTCGAGAGAAAGAAAACTGTAAAATTCTATTTGATTCCTTTGTCTCTTTTTGAGTGTGTTTGGTTGACACCAAAGGAAATAAAAAAATATTTAGTTAAATTACAGGATAAAAAATATGGGATTTACGTGTGTAGTATACATCTTATTTCTTCTCTTTCTATCTTCTTCTCTCCTCTACTAGACACACTATATGGCCAGGGAGTGTACCGCTTCGACTATGCCCATCTACTGTTATTCTCTCTCCTTGTTTTCTGAAATTTCACTTTTTCATTATACTCCTTTCGATCCATAATATTAGTCATTTAGATTAGTTTACAAAAATAAAATAAATAAATGAATAAGAATAACAATTTTATAAAATTAATTTTATATTATTATTAATTTAATTATAAAATTTATTATTTATTATTAATATTATAAGAAATATAGGTAAAAAAAATATAATAAATATTACATTTAAAAGTTAAAATAATAATTATTTTAGAACTATTTTTTTCTTAGACGATAATTATAATAAGAGGAAGAGAATAATATTTAAATGAAAAATTATGAAATTTAGTGTGAAAAAATTACTTCCTTTTTTCCAAAATAATTGTAGTAAAAAAATTTATCCTAAATTAAATTATCATTTTAATTTTTCAATGCAGTATTAATTATTATTTTTTATTTATATCCCTAATAACTACCATTATGTTGCATCACTTATAACAAAGAAAATTAATAGTAATAAGGTTAATTTATTAAAACTATTATTATTTGTTGTCTATTTATTAGTTTTTTATGGTCTATGTAAAAAAAAACATAGAAAGACAATTATAATAGCACAGAAGAAGTATTAAAAACTATTCTTGCATCGAAATTCTCAGTTACCTAATGACATATTAAGAAAATATCAATGTACCAAACAACATTGTGAGTGTAACAATAAAATATTTTAGGAGAATATGAAAGGTAAAATATATTTTTAGGTTATTAGAATATGATTAACATTAATTTTAGTTATTTATTTTTTTAGTTTTGATTCTAATAAGCTTTAAATTTTTTTGCATTTAAACATGTAATGTGAGATGCTACCTTTTTTTTATATAAAAAATAGATAAGTTGAATTCCAATGATTTATTAATAGATATGTAGTCTAAAAAAATGTTTACCATATACTACTTTAAAAATGTAACTAAAAAATAAAAATTGTGTTTCATAACAAGCGTCAACCTCACGGCCTCACCCATGATTAGGGACAAGCCAAATTATTCGTGAATTATTTAAATATGTCTCGTTAATTACTCATTCAAACTTGTTGTTTAATTAAATAAACAAATCTAAATTTGAGATTAAACTTGATTATTCAAATTAACAAAGTCTAAGATTAATATTTCTTAACCAAACAAATCCAAACTTTTTACTAATTATTAATATTTTTCACAAGCCTAAACTTGGGGAGTTCGACTAGGCTCTTTTTTTTTTTTTCGATTTCCTTTTTTCTGCTATATACACCAATCTCGATCAAACTAAAGCCTCGTTGTCATTGCCCTCTTCATCTTCTTGAGAGAGCCATGGCGCTGATCACACGTGCCATGTTCATGCTAGCCATGTCCTTAGCTCTGGTGGCAATTATCTCCGCAGGCCAAGCCCCCTCCCCTGCACCCGCACACACAGGATCAAGATCAACACCTCCTCCCACCGCTTCCCCAGTTTCATCACCGCCAGCATGTGCCAAAAGCCCAGGCCCGGGCCCATCTGCCACGTGACCTTCATCAATATCTCCGTCACCATCAACCCCGAGCAACGCCTTCCTTCATGGAACCACCACCTTGGCCCTCAGCTAACACTCTTTGCATGGGTACTTGCTTAAAGCCTTGCTTCACTCTTTCAATTTTATTAGATTCACATTTATATTTTTATTTCCCTACCAGGTTTCTCTGCCATGCGTTGCATGCATACTAGTGTGTACGCATAATTCTTAATTAATCGTCTATCTGTTCATCACTTTATCTTATTTAATATCACCACCCCTTATTGTACGTGAAGAGAATTCTTTTAAGTAATTGACGTAAAAAATTAAATAATTAGTACGGAAATGCAAATCAAATCTATTGTAGACAGTGTTACTGAGTAGTAACGATATAAATTGCATTTTTCTTTATTGAAAGATTATATGGTATACCATAGAAAATTTAAGGATTTTGGTAAGAAAATCTCTCTCTCTCTCTCTCTTGCTCTTTTCTTTAGTGTACTCAAACGCATTTAAAATCATTAGAGTTCCAGGGATACTATACAAGGTTTTAAACTGCGGTTGTGATTCTGTGACAGTTAGCATTAGTGTGGGAAATTGTGGAGAAATATGACAACCATTGCGGTTGCAGACTCCCAAATACCTTGATGTTAAAACTGAAATCGTAGTGGTGGACCATTTTTTAAAGCCTTGATATTGTAACTACTCTGGTTTTTTGTTATTAATTAGTCTAGTGGGCATGGTAACAACTGTATGTTGTATGTTGAAGTATGCATGGGAGGTGCATAGATTTCTTGCTTTCTTGGTAAGCAACTACAGGGTGCTTGATATATGGGGTAGGTAGACATATGATGAACGGTTGCAAGTGGTATAACTTTTGTGGTTAATATGATGGTAGTTGTGCATGTGGGGGAGAGGAAGCAATGGGAGAGAGATAAAAAAAAAAGTTAGATGCTAGCTGTTCAAGGAGGAATATATATGTGTGGGAGAAAAGTGTTGAACCTGAGTTTGCTTTGGTTTTGGAGATGTGGCACTCTAAAATTGTGAGAGTAGATGAATGAAAAGTAACCAGAGGTTTCTGGTTATAATCCTTAAACCTAGCTGCGTCAAATATTTGGAGAGAAAATTGTCTTAATAGTGATTCTTCTCGACTCAAATAGAATTTCCTCTAATGAAAAATACCTTTGGTGTATCAAAAGAGGGTGGCATCGGTAGTGGGGCTTCTCTTGTGGCAATTCAACGTGAGTAGAGAGTGATGAACATTGGTAACCATAAAAGAAAAAGAAAGTTACGCGCACGGTGCACATGTTTCTGTCTTGGCCAAACGATTTTAGAGGAAAGAGATTAGATAAAAAACACAAGGCATACAAACATCCCTCCCATTTACGTACAGCACATTATTGTGATCATTTTAATGACTATGATAAATAAAAGACACGAGTGCTCTTAGTTACGTTCTTAACATTATAATTAACTCTTCTCTTAGGCCTTTTATATTTTCTAAATTCAAGTAAGTAATTTCTTGTAAGTAATTGCATCTGCTGAGGCCATAAATTTGGTACAATCAAAACCATTATAGAGTTCTTTCTCAAAAGGGAATGACACTATATTCACAGAAGAGAAATTTTCCTCTGGGCATGGAACTACTAGCTATAACATTCCCATTAGCAATTGATCCAATCCAACCAGAAACAAGGACAGGCTTGTTTCCTTAATGAAACATTACATGGTCTCCAAAATCATTCCAAGTTGCACCACTGATTTGATTCCTTTTAGGCTATGGTCCAACACTTGCTTACAGTGTATCCATTCTTTGAGTGACCCTCCTCTACCTTGATGACCTCAGAGGATTCTTTCACAAACACATTAAATTTTGTCCACACTTTTTTGTCAAGTCTTTGTTCTGCTTCCCCAACGCATAGCATGCCTAATTCTAGGTATGTTCACGGTCCTGGTTTAACATAAAAAATTCATCCAAATCAAACGTGGTTCATTTTAATTCTGTTTTAATATAATATCAAATCTAAATCAAACCAAACTAATCTTTTATAATTTGGTTAAGTTCGATTTGAAGATTTTTTATTTTTTTAATATATCACAACTTAAAATCTATCAACTAAATTTATATAATTATTATGCTATATTATTTTAAAAATGAATTTACATTTTTATTAAATTTTGTTTAACTTATTTTAGTTGAATTTTTTTATTTTCACTTCTATTTAGCATTAATATAAAATAATATTATCTTTTTTTGGTAACATAATAATAATTTGTATATCATTTGATATTTAACACTATTACTTCATCCTTTTTTAACATATGAAAGTAAAATATACATCTTGATTATAAAATAAAAAATAACAATAAATTATTTAATACTCATTACTAATTACCACAATAAAAAATATAATTATAATATGTGATTTGTTGAATTTAGTTTGATTGTTTATAATTAAATCCGAAAATCAAATTAAACCCATAAAAGTATGTGATTTTTAAATTTTGTTATTTTGACAGTTTTCAATTTAAGTGATTTTCAATTTTTTTGAATTAATTTGATGATTTAGAAATAATTTGATTTGATTTTTAACATCAAAACCTTGTCTACAGACTGATGGAAAGTCTATTAGTGCTTCCACATTTAATTAATATTAGTTAGATTAGTTAGATTGAATAGTTTTTAACCTTTTTGCTTTTTCTATTAAGATAGTTAGAAACAATTTCAATTTTTCACTTAAAACTTTTAACTAATTCCCTCCGAAGTTTCTTGTTGAAATTGAAGTCTTTGGCAAGACCTTGAATACTATTGTATGGGCTTTTTTGCTTGGGGGCGTTTGATCACATCTGCCGGGGGAGGCTCGTAAATTTTTATGAGAAGAGGATGATAAAATATGTGTTCTAGTCTCTTCATTTTGGTGTACCATATTGTTGTGAATTTCAGTCCATTTCTTGAGAAATTTCTCTACAACCAAAACTGGGTCACCTGAAAAAACAAAACAAATCAAAAGTCCTTGAATTTGAAGCATGCATAATGACTTCACAACATACAACCTTGTGTTAAAATTCAACATTTTATGTGTAGAAAATTTGGGGCAATGAGGACTAAGATATATAATAAATGATTAGGTGAATTGAATCTTATAAGTTTGTTAGGATGAGAACATATCTCAAAATTCAAAGAATGTTTATAGAAATATTTACTTTAATTTACATTTTTATTACTTACAAAATTCACATCAAGAGTGAAATTCGAATTCATGTTGTTATCAGATGAGTGATATTTATACCAACTTGATTGAGCTTGGTTGACTTATTTCAACGACCCTAATTCCATGGTGTTGGGCCTGTATGCTTGTGAAGCCCAAAAAGCCATACGTTCACTTGCTTTAGTGAAACGGTGCACTTTAGCTTTTATAACCTAGCATATATATAAGGCTTTTATATTCACAAAGTTGCAGCACTTCACTTTGCCTTTTACGTTTTCTTTTGGTGACATTCCAACACCTTCTTTTTACTCCTTTCGATATTCTCTTTCATTGTTGTAACTTAGCTCTGCTAGGGTTTGCGTTTTTGCACAAATCTTGAGTCTTGGTTGCTGAAATCAATTAGAGAGATGATGTAGTAGTGTGCGTTCGGTGTGTTCTTCGTTCTTGCTGTTTGCTGTTGCAGGTAATGGTTCTTTCTCTTGGGTTTAGTCCAGTTTTGTGTTCTTGGGGTGTTTCCTCTGAAAGGAACCAAAGGAGAAGGACGCAGAAGGTTGAGTGCTGTCTGGATTTGACAGTGGTGAAGAGTGGTTATCTCTTGTACTCTGTAGCCTTTGTTATTTCTGTTTACCTGTGATATTATTGTCATGTTCTTGTTGTAAACTTGGCTGTGTAAGCAAGAGGAACACTGTTGTAATATTCTTGTAATATTGTTGTGAGTAATAAAAGGGTCTGCATGTTCTTTGCCCTTGGATGTAGGTAACAAGGATTTATCCTAGTTGCTGAACCAAGTAAAATCTGTGTGTTTTTGTTTCTCTTTAATTTTCTGCTTCCGCGTTAATTTTCGGTTTATGATTTTGCGCTTGAAAACTCTAACAAGTGGTATCAAGAGCTTTGGTTGGTTCTTGTGTTGCTGTCTTCTTTGTGTATTTCAGGCTTTGGTGCTAAGGTCTATCTCAGACCCTCGGACACTCAAGAATGGGTTCAGCCAGAATGGAGGTGGAGAGGTTTGACGGGAAAGGAGACTTCAACATGTGGCGCAAGAAGATGAGGGTTGTTCTGGTACATCAAAAGTGCTCTAAAGCACTTGGTGGTGAGAAAGACTTACCTTCATCTTTATCTGAAACTGATAAAAATGACATTCTTGAAACTACATATAGTCTGTTAATTCTGCATTTGAGTGATAATGTTCTTAGACAAGTTAATGATGAAACTACTGCTGCTGGTATTTGGTTAAAATTAGAATCTTTGTATATGACTAAATCTCTCTCAAACAAAATATATCTAAAAGAAAAACTGTTTGGTTTCAGAATGGAATCTAGTAAATCTTTGGATGATAATTTGGATGAGTT
>PYAF01003854.1:223938-261256 GCA_007407185.1 Glycine tomentella
ATGGTAGTGAATAAGAAGGTCAATGCAGAGGGACTGTTTATTAAAAAGAAGTTTAGTAAAAAGAGTCAGTTTCAAGGAAAAGAAAAAGGAAAGAAAAATACTGAAAATAAGTTTAAGCCACCTGTTAAGGGAAAGGTGACTTGCTGGTTGTGTCATAAGGATGGACACATTAGGAAAAATTGTCCAGAAAAAGGAAAAGGTCAAAATAATGGAAATAGGACAGATTATGCTAACCTGACTAGTGGCTTTGAGGATAGTGAAGTCCTAGCTGTGTCTGATGCTTCTTGTGAGAAGGAGTGGGTGATGGATTCTGGTAGTACCTACCATATGACACCTGAAAAGGACTGGTTAATCTGTTTTAGGTCTTTAATGGTGGAAAGGTGATGATGGAAAATAACCAAACCTGTCAAGTAGAAGGAATTGGAGCTGTTAGGTTTAAGATGGGAGATGGGACTGTTAAGGTTCTCAAGGATGTGAGATGGATCCCTAATCTTAGGAGGAACGTAATATCTCTAAGAATGTTAGATAAGAGTGGTTACAGTTTTAGGAGTTCTCAATGAACTCTAGAAGTGGTTAAAGGATCCATAGTTCTTATGAAAGGGAGGTTAGAAAATGGTTTGTATTTTCTAGATGGAGAAGCTTTAGGACCTGAGTCTTGTAGTGTCAGTAGGAAGCCTAGTGAGACTTCTCTTTGGCACAAAAGATTAGGCCACATTAGTAATCAAGGATTACAAGAGTTATATAAGCAAGGTATTTTAAGTTTAAAAACATTAGCTCCTATTGATGTCTGTGAAACTTGTGTTTTGGGAAAATCTCACAGATTAAAGTTTCAAATAGGAAAGAATGAAACTAAAAATATCTTGGATTATATACACTCTGATTTGTGGGGGTCACCTAGCATTCCTAGTTCACTTTCTGGCTATCATTACTTTCTTTCTATGATTGATTCTCATTCCAGACGTGTGTGGACTTATTTTTTAAAACAAAAAGATCAAGCTTTTGATTGTTTTAAAGACTGGAAAGTCCAAGTGGAAACTGAGACATGAAAGAAGGTTAATGCACTAAGAACTGATAATGGATTGGAATTCTGTAATTACCAATTTAATGATTTCTGCAAACAATGTGGTATTCTAAGACATAGAACTTGTGTTGAAACACCTCAGCAAAATGGCATTGCTGAAAGGATGAATAGAACTATTTTAAATAAAGTTAGATCCATACTTGCTAATTCTGGTCTTAGAAAATCTTTTTGGGCAGAAGCTGTTTCTACTGTCTGTCATGTTATAAACAGGTCACCTTCATCTGCTATTAATTTCAAAACTCCCATGGAAATGTGGTATGGTAAGCCTCCTAACCTGAGTTATATGAAACCTTTTGGCTGTTTAGTTTATGTTCATACTAAACAGGACAAGTTAGCTCCTAGGGCTCTTAAATCTGTCTTTGTGGGTTATCCTACAGGAACAAAAGGTTATAAACTCTGGTTAATATATGAAAATAAATGTGTAGTCAGTAGAAATGTTGTATTTGATGAACTAACATTTTATAAAGATATTGTGCAGGATACTGTACAGGTTAAAGAACCTGAAAATGTTCAGTTGGAGGTGTAGAACACCATTGTTTTTTATTCTGGACTGATTCAGAATCATGGTGAAACAGAAGATCAAGTTGACACACTTGATCAGCTTGCTAATGATCAACAAACTAGTGAAGAAAATCAAGAGGACTCCAACCTCAATGATTATCTTCTAACTAGAGATAGAGTTAGGAGGATTATTAGGCCTCCTAACAGATTTTCCCATGCTAACATTGTTGCTTTTGCTTTGCAGGTTGCTGAAATGGTTGAACAAGAAGAACCAGCAACTTACAAAGAAGCAATCAATATGAAATCTCAAGAGAGATGGCTGAGAGCAATGGAGGAAGAGATCTCCTCGTTAAAGAAGAATCTGACCTGGGTTCTTGTGAACAGACCCAAGGATAAGAGGATCATTGGATGCAAGTGGGTCTTCAAGCTGAAGCCTGAAGTCCCTGGATTGGAGAAGGCCAGGTATAAGGCCAAGTTGGTAGCCAAAGGCTACTCACAGTAGAAGGAGTAGATTATAATGAAATTTTCTCTCCTGTTGTTAAACATAATTCTATTAGGCTTATTTTATCTGTTATTGCTATTCTTGATTTAGAATTAGAACAACTTGATGTGAAAACTGCTTTTTTGCATGGTAGTCTAGATGAACAGATCTATATGGAGCAGCCAGAAGGCTTCATACAGAAAGGTTCTGAAAACAAAATCTGCTTGCTGAAAAGATCCTTGTATGGATTAAAACAGGCACCCAGACAATGGTACAAAACGTTTGATGATTTTGTTCTTTCACATGGATTTATTAGATGTAAATATGATCATTGTGTCTATTATAAGAAAGATAGTGAAAATAAATACATTTATCTGTTGATCTATGTGGATGACATGCTAATTGCTTCTCATGATATTAAGTGTATTAATAATCTAAAAGAGATGTTGCTGAAGGAATTTGATATGAAAATTCTTGGTCCTGCTAAGAGAATCTTAGGTATGGATATAGTTAGAAATAGAAAAGAAAGAACCTTGTCTTTGTCACAAGTTGTGTATGTTAAGAAGGTTGTTAAACTCTTTTCTATGCATCTCTGTAAATCTGTTAGCTTGCCATTAGCTGCTCATTTTCGTTTGAAATCTGTATGTGGTGATTTAAATGAAGATGAATCTGCCTATATGAAAAATGTGTCATTGTAATGCAGTTGGAAGCCTAATGTATGCAATGATTAGTACTAGACCTGATATTGCATATGCTGTTAGTGTTGTGAGTAGATTCATGAGTAATCCTTCAAAGGATCATTGGAATGCTGTGAAATGGATTTTGAGATATCTAAATGGCACTTCTGATTTTTGTTTGAATTTTACTGGTAATGAATCTAATGAGTTTTCTGTGAAAGGCTATTGTGATTCTGACTATGCTGCAGATTTAGACAAAAGAAGGTCTTTATCTGATATTGTTTTCAGTGTTGGTGGAAATGTTGTTAGCTGGAAGTCAAATCTTCAGCATGTAGTAGCCCTGTCTACTACTGAAGCTGAGTATATGGCCTTGTCAGAAACTGTAAAAGAGGCACTATGGTTGAAAGGAATACTTTCTAAACTTGGATTAGGTGATGGAATTCCACAGATTATGTGTGATTCACAAAGTGCTATTCATTTGTCTAAGAATAGTGCTTATCATGAAAGAACTAAACATATTGATGTCAGACTACATTTTATTAGAGATGTTATTGCAGGTGATAAGATCAAGGTGGAGAAAATATCCATTGTATGCAATCTAGCTGACATTCTAACTAAAGTTGTACCTCTTAACAAATTCAAGGATGCCTTGGAATTGTTAAAAGTTCAACAATTGTGATTACTTTCTCTTATCTCTGTTATTTTTGTTTTCTAATTGTTTACTTGGAAAATTACTAATGCAATTTTCTTGTTTTGTAGGTTCTGATTTGTTTCTCTTTGTATATGTTTTGTTCTGTTTTCTTGAGTCCTAGTGTCTTAGTGTCTCTTGGTCTGGCATTGAACTTGTAGTCCCTAGTGTCTTCTGTTTGTGTGTGTCTTCATGTGCTTCAAGGTGGAGTTTGTTGGGCCTGTATGCTTGTGAAGCCCAAAAAGCCATACGTTCACTTGCTTTAGTGAAACAGTGCACTTTAGCTTTTATAACCTAGCATATATATAAGGCTTTTATATTCACAAAGTTGCAGCACTTCACTTTGCCTTTTACGTTTTCTTTTGGTGACATTCCAGCACCTTCTTTTTACTCCTTTCGATATTCTCTTTCATTGTTGTAACCTAGCTCTGCTAGGGTTTGTGTTTTTGCACAAATCTTGAGTCTTGGTTGCTGAAATCAATTAGAGAGATGATGTAGTAGTGTGCGTTCGGTGTGTTCTTCGTTCTTGCTGTTTGCTGTTGCAGGTAATGGTTCTTTCTCTTGGGTTTAGTCCAGTTTTGTGTTCTTGGGGTGTTTCCTCTGAAAGGAACCAAAGGAGAAGGACGCAGAAGGTTGAGTGCTGTCTGGATTTGACAGTGGTGAAGAGTGGTTATCTCTTGTACTCTGTAGCCTTTGTTATTTCTGTTTACCTGTGATATTATTGTCATGTTCTTGTTGTAAACTTGGCTGTGTAAGCAAGAGGAACACTGTTGTAATATTCTTGTAATATTGTTGTGAGTAATAAAAGGGTCTGCATGTTCTTTGCCCTTGGATGTAGGTAACAAGGATTTATCCTAGTTGCTGAACCAAGTAAAATTTGTGTGTTTTTGTTTCTCTTTAATTTTCTGCTTTCGCGTTAATTTTCGGTTTATGATTTTGCGCTTGAAAACTCTAACACATGGTTTATATACATACAACCTTACCCATCTCTGTGGACGTGTGGTTAAATGAATGATTTTATGAAAGGTGCAAAAATACCGCATGCAGTACTTACCTAAACATAAAAGAGAGGAGAGAACTCAGGATTAATGTGCTCATCAATTTCCTTCCAGAAGACAAGCTCAGCCTCAAGATGTTCCTTTCACTTAAGGCAAGAAACTCTGACAAGACCATCGGGAACCGTGCCTCGTAGAGTCAAATGCGGGAATAATTGGACACAATCTCCATTAATAATCCCTTGTTGCCAATGTCCTTCCTCTGGAGCCTCCCTGCAAGAAATGGTTGTTCCACCAAGGCATTGCCTAGTGACTCTACAATCCAACCCGCCAAAAACTTCACATAGTAAAGAACCATTTGGTAGCATCCACCAATGGCCTTTTGGCTTCACAAATGAGTCAGTGTCATGATATGCTGCTAGCATATGTAGTTTTTAGGATAAAATAATTAAGAAATTAAAGATAAAATATCAAATAAAGGCTTTAAATAGATATAAATTATCTTATCATTAATTTTATTATAAAGTATTGTTATTTTAATATTTAGGAGCAATAAATAGAAGAAAAGAAGCAAAATAAAGAAGCAACTGAAATCTGCAGTTCACACTGCTCGCGCCAAGACCACGCCATTCATTCTGGAACCTCACGCGGATCGTGCGAGAACTGCGCTAGTCGTGCCACACTCACTGCCTGTTGACGCTGATCGCGTGAAACTGGCGCCAGCCGCGCTGACATTATGGGAAATTCAAAAACAAACTTAAAGATAAGATAAGAAGATAAGCTCTTAGGGTTTTGCTAACCTAGCTATAAATAGGGAAGCAATAGGGCGTTTTGAGGTAGCAGAGACACACAGAAACACTAATACACAGACGGAGGCTGAAAAGGAGAAGATCAAGAAGAAAGTCAAGATTGAAGGGTTCAATTACTATTCCTCTTTGTATTCTATCTCATCTCCTTTCTCATCTTTGTATTGAGCTAGACATAATTATGTCTAGCTAATTTCTCCTTGATTGTGGTAAAGGCCAAAAGTCAATGTGAACTCTTGTGTGGATTGGATTGATATTAATGAATATTATTATGATTGTTTCTCTTTATCTTGTTCTTCAAATTTAAATTCCATTGATAGAATTGATCACTCTATTAGAGGTACTAAGAGCTATAATTCACAATAGGGAGATTGGGGTTTTAGTTTCTGAAAGCAATAAAGTGACAGTTTGACATTACCTAGGGATAGGGATGAAGGATTGCAAAATTTTTATATGCCAACTTAAAGCTTAATCCGAAAGGGGGTTACTAAGGGATTAGAATTCTTAATTAGGATTAAAGGGTTAAAATGACAGAGGAATCTGGGTTTAACCAATTAATTAAGGTGTATCTTTGAGCAGTTATAGTAAGTGAAATTAATTATCAATTCAATTAAACAAGTAGGGATCAGAGGTGATTGTGCTTTCACCATAATTATTCTTTAATATTGCATCATCTTTATTGTTAATTGAAATTTAATTTTGTTTTATTAATTTATTCAAAATTACAACACAAACCAAAAATCAATTTTATTTCTATTTTTATTTCTTCAAATTTTAAGATAATAATTACAATTACATTAGTGCCTCAATCCTCGTGGAGACGATACTCTACTTATCAAATTATTACTTGAACGATCGGTACACTTGCCGTGAGTTACGCATCAGTTTTTGATGCAACATGTCACTATTCAAAACGTGGCGAACTCGCCTTGGTTCTGTTACCTTTAAAGGTGGCACACTCATCACTGCTTCAATATGCAAGTTTTGGAGGCTTTTGCATGGTAGCATCCCGCACAACCATTGTTTTTGTGTCACATTCATCTTGGCCTTACTTAGGACATTTAGTTATTTATATGCGAAAAACTTTAGCTAGGGATTTAGTTTTCAATCATATTCTATTTTTTGTTTTACTTTTATTTTATACAATCATTTAGATGACACATTTAACTCTGCCTATATGTGTTTGCATGCATGACATGTCCCAAGTAAGGATAAAGGAGGAGGATTGGCGTTAGGAGTTACGAACCAGTCGAAAAAACCAGTTATTTTATGTGATGAACCTTTATGATATTTCGTTGGGGCGTACCCTCATAGCGACGTGTTACATCGGGTCACCCAGATTTGGTGACAAATAGGCAAGGGTCCCAACACGCAGATGGACGAGCGTGGCGAGCAAACACCGCCAGGGCTTTATGATGAAATTGGGAAGGTAGAACATATGAACATTAATAGGTAAAATGAAGGAGTTAGCAGATGTTTTTGCCAGAAAGAAAGTGAATATTGTTTGCTTGTAAGAAACTAAGTGGGTTGGAGAAAAGGCCAAGGAAGTGAAGGACATCAGTTTCAAATTGTGGTATACACGTATAACCAAGAGTCAAAATGAGGTTGACATTATGATCGACAGAAGTTTCAAAGATAAAGTCGTTGACGTCAAAAGGAAAGGTGATAGGATTATGATGATTAAGCTTGTAGTGAGGGATCTTATTTTAAATATCCTTAGTGTGTATGCACCCCAAGTTAGACTACAATCAAATGAAAAGAACCAATTTTAAAAAGACTTGGAGGAGGTTCTGAGAGGGATACCACGAGAGGAAAAGATTTTCCTAGGAGGAGATCTAAATGGTCATGTTGGTAAAAACAATTGAGGTTTTAATAGAATTCATGGTGGTTTTGGCTATGGGACAAAAAATGAGACTGGAGAAGATGTCTTGAACATTGTACTAACCTATGATTTAATGCTAGCAAACATTTTTTTTCGGAAAAAGATGTCTCATCTTATCACATATCATAGTGGCCAAAATTGTAGTCAAATTGATTTCTTTATGGCTAGAAGCGAAGATAGAAATTCGTGTATTGACTGTAAAGTCTACCCTGGAGAATGTGTGGTAACACAACATAAGTTGGTAGTTCTAGAGGTTAGGTTCAACAAAGTTCTTAATTTGAAGAGGATGACTCAAAATCCAAGGATAAGATGATGGAAGTTATAGGATGAGAAACAAATAAAGTTTAAGGACAACATGTTGCGTGAAAGACCGTGGGAGTTTATTGGAGAAACTAATGAGATATGGAATAAGATGACTAAGTGTGTTCAAAATGTGGGAATGAGGGTGCTAAGTGAAAGCAAAGGAAACAAGATTCTTACAAAGGAAACATGGTGGTGGAATGGAGAGGTGCAGGAGACTATTAAACAGAAAAAGGAATACTTTAGATCTTTGCATAAATATCCCAATGATGAGAATTTACAAAAGTTTAGAGTAGCGAGAAAAAATGCAAAGAAAGCAGTGCGAGAAGCTAAAAACAAAGTTTTTGACGATTTGTATAAAAATCTTGAGAGCAAGAATGGTGAAAAGGTTATTTACAAACTTACAAAAATGAGGGATAAGAATAGTAAAAATCTCACCCAAGTTAGATGTATCAAGGATGAAAATAAAAAACTTTTGGTAAGGGATGAAGATGTAAGTGAAAGATGGTTAAACTACTTTAACAAACTTTTTAATGGGAATGACGACAAGAGTGAGGTGGATTTGCAAGATTTTTTTATGATCTAAATAGAATATTTGTGCACAAAATTAATACACATGAAGTTAATGAGACTTTAAAGAGGATGAAGAATAATAAAGCTTTGAGACCTGATGACGTTCCTATTGAAGTGTGGAGAGGCTTGGGAGATATGGCAATAAAATGGTTGACCAAGCTTTTTAATAAGATTCTTCAAACAAATAAGATGTCTGATGCTTGGAGGAAAAATATGTTTGTGCATATTTACAAAAACAAGGGAGATATCCAGAATTATTCTAACTATAGAGGTATCAAGCTCGTGAGCCAAACTATGAAGTTATGAGAGAGAGTTATTGAACATCGTCTAAGGAGGGAGACCATCGTGTCTGTAAATCAATTTGGATTTATGCCAGGAAGATGTACCATGGAAGCTATTTTCTTAATGCGACAATTAATGGAAAGGTATAGGGAAAAGAAGACAGATTTACATATGGTGTTCATAGATCTTGAGAAAGCATATGATAAGGTCCCAAGAGAAGTCTTATGGTGGACTCTTGAGAAGAAAAATGTAGTATTAAAGTATGTTAATGCAATCAAGGATATGTATGATGGGGCTACCACACGTGTGAAAGCTTGTAATGGAACATCAAGGTATTTTTCTATCACGGTAGATGTTCACCAAGGTTTAGCTCTTAGTCCTTATCTCTTTACCTTAGTGATGGATGAACTAACGAAAGATATTCAAGAGGAAGTACTGTGATGTATGCTTTTTGCAGATGATATCGTGCTTATTGATGAGACCAAAGATGGTGTTAATAGAAAATTGGAATTGTGGAGAAACATTTTGGAGTTTAAAGGATTCACGATAAGTAAGAGCAAGACAGAATATATGATGTGTGAGTTTTCACGGAAAAAAGATGGTGATCAAGACACAATGAATCTATTTGGTCAAGTGGTACCCAAGAAAGATGTTTTTAGATACTTGGGATCAATTTTGCAAAAAGGTGATGAGATTGATGATGATGTAAATCATAGAATTAGAGCAGGATGGATGAAATGGCGGAGTGCATCGTGGCTTTTGTGTGACCGCAAAATTTCCATTAAGCTAAAAGGAAAATTCTATAGAACAGTTGTAGGACCGACAATGTTATATGGAGCGGAATGTTGGCCAGCACATAGGCAACATGATCATAAAATAGGGGTAACAGAAATGAGGATGTTAAGGTGGATATGTGGTTATACAAAGATGGATAAGATAAGAAATAAAGATATTCGACGAAAGGTTTCAGTGGTATCGATATGTGAAAAGATGAGGGGAGCATAGATTAAGGTGGTTTTGGCATGTTATGAGACAACCACTAGATGCTCCCGTAAGAACAAGAGTGTGTTACCAAGAGATGGACACAAAGAGAGGTAGAGGTCGATCGAAACTTACCTGGGAAAAGGTAGTTAAATAGGACTTAATGGAGTGTGATATAGATTGACGGACGGTATATCTTAGGATGAAGTGGAGAAAAACTATAAGCTTCAGAGAGGTTAAACTCATTAGTAGTTCTATGTTCCACTCATTCCTTTGTTTTTGTTCTCTTTCTCTTCATTTTTTTCCCTCTTCCTTTCACACCTCTTTTATTTTAGCTTATTTTTCCTCTCTTTTGTCTTATTTCTACTTTTTTTGCTTCCTCTCTCCCTTTCTCTTTCTTTGTCTTATTTACGATCTATCATTGAGTTCATCTACTACCGATTCTAATTAACTTGAGTTAAAGGTGCTGTTGATGTTGATGTTGTATTTAGATGACACATTTATTTTATAATATAGGAAGATGAGATAATTGGTGTGATACCAATTGAGAAAAAAAAAAGATGATAGGATAGAAGAGGACAAAATGAAAGATATCAGAAAAAAATGTTAAAATAGATTATTATATTCATAAGAATTTAGTCTTTGATCGGCTTTAATAATGTTGTGTAATTTATATATAATTTTTTTTTTGTATTATACAGTATTATGAGTAAATTATACTAACATTCTTTGAGATTTTTTTTAGATTTCACACATTATTATTTTTCTATACTAATTGTCTTAATTGTTTGAAAAATATTATAATGGAACCTCTTATAAATTACACTTGTTCTCTTAATTATTTAAAAAATATTACATCATGTTTTTTATTAAGGAGATTGTTATAAATGTTAAGAGAAAACACAAATATTGGGTGCAATCTAAACAAACATAAATGATACATATAAAATTTAATTAAGGGTCTTTCTAACTAGCATCCTTGAGACATTAGTTAAGGAATTAAAAAAAATATTATAAAAGCTATAGAAGATCATAAAAAAAATCATAAATAATGTCATTTTACGTATCTCAATAAAAATTATTTTTAATTCTTTAATCAATGTCTAAAAGATATTTATTAGCATTTGTCTTTATTTTATTATTATTATTATTATTAAAATGATAAGTTACTGAATAAGAATTATGTGCATGAAGAATTTTATATTACTCCTTTTATTATAATTATCATCCTAGATTGTTCTATACAACCAAAAAAAAAAGTCAATAAATAGATGAAAGAGAATAACAATTTTACAAAATTAAATTTATTATCATTAATCCATTTTTGGTTTTTGTAGCTCATATCATTAATATTACTCTAAAAAATTAAAATGACAATTATTTTAAGACAAAACTTTTCTTCTTACACTATATTTGTTATAGGACCAAGGGAGTACCTTTTATGCATGAGTTATAAATGTTACTCATTTCATCCCATTATAATTGTTGTCCTAGGACATTTTATATAGGTAAAGAATGAAAAAGAATAATATTTTTTATAAAAATCACCTTATCATCATTTTTTTTTGTTTTTAGCTCATATTATTAATATAGGGATATAAGTCAAAAAATTATTAATATGACATTAAAAAATTAAAATAATAATTTTTTAAACATATTTTTTTTCTTACACACAATTATTATGAGATAGAGAATAGAACTTTAAAGTTTATGTGTAATAAATGTGAATATGCAGATAGGTAGTTGGATTTCCACCATCCTACCTCCATAATAATGGGTGTGAGTATAATTAAAATAATAAATAATTAAGTTGTACAGTTTTGGTATGCCAACTTAACTAACATTTGCACACGGGGGTCTATACGGCAATGGCAAATTATCTATTTGGGTGTTAATGCAAAATTTGGTAATCCGACTAATCTAATATTTTTCAATTGCTGCCAAAATAGTAATTAAGTATCTAACAATCAGTATCAATATGTACTAGTGTTTTACGCCAACAAGACTTGTTGAAGTATTAGTTTTTTTAAATTTTGCACTTTTGAACTGAAGAGTTGAGATGGTTACATCACTTTTACATATATCCAGTTAAAATACATTTTTTATGTGATTTTTTTATTAAATCCATTAATTTTGATACTCACAACTTTTAAAATTTTATTACTATTTAATATTAATGTAATATGAATTCATATCACATCACATGTCAGTTTGAAATAGTTGTTAAATGATAAAGACATTTTGAAAAATATAATTAACATTTATAAAGATCAAAATCAATGAAAATATTAGTTATAAAAAAATGAATATTTTTAAAAGATCAAAATTAAATGAAATCATATTTTTAAGATTTAAGAACATATTTAAACTCACACAAATCTATATGTATTAGTATAGGTTACATCAATTATTAAGTCATTCAATAATTTTTATTGGATAATTTTATCTTCAAACTTACAATTAGATTAAAAAATTCTTTTGTAAAAATAATTTTTCAAAAAAAACTATTGTTATATATATATATATATATATATTCAATTTTAATATGAACAATAAAAGTAATATATATATGGTAAATAATTTAAATTATAATATAAGGTTTTGTTTTTATCTTAAATGAATAGTTAGTTAAGAAAATTATATGTGTGTGCATACACATGCGTGCCTATATAAAAATAGATGAATATAGTTGTCTAAGATGATTGATACTAGTAATTTTTTATATTTGTCATTAAAATGATGCGGCTTCTAGGGTGGGATAATGAGACATGTTGTCCACCCGTGGAAAACTAAATTTGATAGCTATAGTAACTCTAATAAAATTTTATATATTGAAAATTAATGCATAAAATCAAATATATCCTTATTTTTAAATATATTGTTTTATTTATTTACTTTTGATAAAATAACATTCGTAGTTTGTGCCCTAGTCTGTGTAAACAATAACCCATCATATTTGTGCATCCCGAAGCTCTTCGTCTCCCTTGATCACATCCTTTCAGAGCACTAAAAGCTCCCTCTCCCGTGACCCTATCATCCTCCCTCATATCCCTCTCTCCTAATCCTCTATTGTCAAGCCCAATGTTGTAACATTCTAACAAAAAGTACAATTCAAACTAACAGAATTTTTTTTTTTGTTGTGTCATCTGTATTTATTGTGTATTTAATTACAGGGATTATATGTTTTTATATTATTGATTTTCATGCATTATATATATAATTAGTTTAGTAAAATTTGACATGGAAATGAAAATTGTCTGAGTTAGATTATCATTTGTGCAAGAACTGCATTGCATATTGAGTTATAATGTAATTTGTCTCTTGTAAGATTTATTCTGATGACACATATTTCTACAGAGATTAGCACAATAATCAAAAAAGTTAACGCATTAATCTAAACGCTTAAGATAGGATTTATCAGATTTGACAAAAACAATTTTTACTATTTTTGCTTATGCCTAATTTATCCATTTTCACTAAAAATTCAAAAGCAAAACTACTACTTATGGCAAACATTGACACATCCAAGATGACTTATACTATGGTCTTTCAATCTTGTCAATTTAATACATCAATAGCCTTGCATCATATTCCACTATTTCTCACCATTTTCTCTCCAAAAATCAAAACTTGGACCTTCATTCTTCTCCATTTGCACAAGACACTTAAGGAGGGAGAGGCCACCATTTTCATCTTCTTCTAAGCTCCATCTTAGTGTTTTGAGACTTCTCTCAAAGCCTTGGTAAGAACCCCTTAAACCTCTCTTTTCTTCTTATATCTTCCTCATTTTCATGCAAGGTTTTTACTTGAGGTTAAAAAATTTGTTTTTCATCTTTAGAAGCTTGAGACTTCAAGACCTGAACCTTTGTCACTTGACCATTTCTTGGAAGCCTCATTTTTAAGGTAAGGAGAGTCTTTTTAACTACTTAAACCCTAACCTTTTGTCTCTGGAAGCTAGGCTTCAATACATGTTGTGATGTTTAAAATTTTGTATAAACTACCATGACTGGAACATTATGATGTGTTGTTTTTATGGAAGTTTTGAGGTTAAAAATGAGTTCTTTGAGTGTTAAAACATAGGGCTAGCTTTAAATTTCACTTAAATCGGAATTTTCTAGCAAAAGTTATAAATAAAATGAGTTTTAAGACATTTTATCGAGTAAAATCTATCAGGAAAATAAATAGGAAGTAGAAGATGTGTGGACTGTTTTTCTTAGAGTTTTGACCTAAAAAATGAGTTTTTAGGTTTGAAAATGTAGGATAACATATAATATTTGTAAAAACTCGATGGGGAGCACCTAGACCACTGAAAATAAGTTAGGAGCGAAACTTTGTAAAACTAAGCGATAAAGTGATTTTAGACATTAGAAAATTTAGCATAGGAATTCGTGCCTCTAAATAAATCACCTTAGAATTATTTATTTTCTAGAACGATTGGTTTAACTGCTATATTATTGTTGACATAAACTGTAAGATCTGATGCATGCTCTGGAATTGTAATGATTCTCTACTGATAAATTTATTGAAACACGTGTGTGTGTGTGTGTGCATAATGCTATTTTTAATTGTATGCATCATGGTTTGGGTTCGGGGGTTTCCAACCCTTAGTAAATTATTTGCTATGTTTGTTGGATGGCTATAATTACAATCTTTATGTTGTCTAATTGTTTTGTGTGACAAGTGGCTTTACCGCTTAAGGACCAGAATTGGTTCCCTAAGAGTAGTATGTAGACTTGAGCTTCGTCATTCTTTCTTGTTTGTTTGTATGTATTTGTTGATGAACGTGGGATGAGGGTTATGCACGCGATGCAGGGGCACAATCAAGAGGATTGGATAGAGATTAAGGAACCAATGATTCTATTTCTTCTATGAGAAAGTGAGGTTACGTTGACAAAGTGGATGATGGACAAAGATACATTGGGGTATAGTGGGCGGAGAGGTTAGAAGAACTTGGGGAATTAGGGAGTGGTGACTATCTGACACTTGGTGCACTCATTTGGCTTAGGTAACTCACAAACCTCGTTTTGCTACTCTTGACGAGCTTCGAGACTATGCTTTTTAAGTTGAAAACTTGGATATTGGTGTATGATGTAACCGTATGTGGCGATGACTCCCAATTGTCATCCACATGATTTTGTAAGACCATCAAGACCTGAGAGGGTTGGTGGCAGAGGTTGGGCCCTAATAGGTGATAAGTGTATTAGTAATGCGTTTAGGACCTCGAGAGTGTTGTTTGCTTAGAGAAACCACATGTAGTGGTTAATATGGTGTATTTATTCTTTGTTTGATTGTTAACTTGTGACGTTTGAGGAGTAAAGGACTCACCCTTACAATCAACAACTTTCAGGTACTGACGATGGCAAGTGCATCGAGGCATCTGTGGGCTTGGCATAGCTCGCAGAGAGATCGGGTATGTCCCTGCACCATAACTCGGACTACATGTTACACTTGCCATACTCGAATCCATGTAGTGCCAGCTAATAGATCGGATGCAGTGCCCTTTATCATAGACCGTTTACTGGCCTACTATATCCCATGGGATTCACATCTCACGTCGAGCTTCGATACTATGAAGATACTCATTTGTATATCAAACTAAAAGAGCCACGTCTTGCTTTGGAATTCATGTTAACTTTAGAGGAGTACGACGAGCGGGGCAACGATCGTTGATACAACGTGCAACGAGTACACCCAATAGAGGTTATAGAGGATTGAGGTGACCATTCAGACATGTTCGAGGAGATTGAGGAGTATCAGGAACCACTGAGGCAATTGGAGCCGACATCTGAGGAGAAGAGTGACGATTCTTCAAAGGATGCATCTTAATTAGCTCTGTACTTCTAGTGTGATAAATGATTTTCTTTGATCTTATTCTTTATTATTTTGATGTATTTTGAGAAAGGTTTCTCCAAGGGCATATATTTTGTTGTAACAAGGATGTAAAACTTATTTTGCTTACTTTCGTAATATTATGAGATATATCTGTTTATTTATTTGTGACACTACAAATTTTATTTTATTTTTGTATAAAAGATGAATTACTATATATCTGCATTTATTTTTTAATTCAATGCAACTATTTAACGTTTTTCAACTAATTCATTTTGCTTTAATAAAGTAATATATAGAGAGGGGGAGAGGAAAATGTTTTTATTATTTATAAAGAACAGTTAAAAAAAAGTGACGCATATTTTTAACATAAATTAAATTAAGCGTCTTAAGCAATATTTTTTGTCTAAAATTTAAGGTGTTACAAATGCTATTTGCGTTTAGTTATTTTACACTCTTTGAAAATGTCTTGGCCTATGATCTATCACCGTTGTCAACTCGTTGGTCAACCTGAATAAGGTAAATGATAAGCTGTGGAAGCAAAATGCTCCCAGCTATCTCACAGTGACATCTTTTATAGCGGTATTCATCTCCTCACTTGTAGTTGTGATAGCTTTAGTAAAAGTTGCACCTCTTTCACACAATGCTCCCAACCATGGTCTTTGTCTATCCTTCACCTAGTCGCAATTTTGAGCTTCACAGGATGCTCATTGAATGTTGACTCTCATATAGTTTCGTGGACTGGTGATTTATTTGCATTATTTTCCAGTTTATTGGGTGCTTCTCTACTTGCTTGGGCATGCAGAACTCAGATTTTCAGAACTGATGGGAGCTATTTTAGTGATTAAGATTGCTGCTAAGAGCGGATGGAGGAAAATTTGGCTTAAGTGTGATTCTCGTCATGTGGTTCAAGCTTTCAGAAATCACAGTATAGTCCCTTTGAGATTAAGAAATAGATGGCTTAATTGTATAAATGCTACAAAGTATATGTTTTGTTGTTGTTGGGCACATTTTAAGAGAAGGCAACGCTTGTGCAGATGCGCTTGCCTCTCGTGCCCATTCTTTTTGCGAGTTCTCCTAGTGGAATTCTCTCCTTGTGTTTTATTTCTATTGGTTCCATAGGAATAAATATGGTATGCCAAGCTATAGATTCAAATAGTTTGTTTTTGCAAGGGTTTGGTTCTTTCCCCCTATGTCTTTGTTGTTGGTTCTTTCTTTTATTAATGCTATTTTGTGGCTTGCTTTGTTTTCAGGTTAGTAGCAGCCTTGGTGTTAATCTAGTTGAGATCTTGGTTGCTGCTAGCTAGCACTTGCTTGTCTCTTGTCTAAAAAATAATTGCATTAATTTCCAGTTCAATCTGAGTAATTTCACATGCGCCCTATGTGATATCCATCCATCAGTCTTTGTTTCGTACGGGTTTCCTTTATTTTACAGCTTAATTACACCTTTTATCCTTAATTTTTACTTTTGGCACATTTTATTACCAAAAAATTAATTTGACTCATTGTATACTTAATCTTTTAAAAAACTTGTAAATTTTATCTTATATCATTGAGCTGACATGACATACTGAAATAGTTACACATTTTATTCTTAATTTTTTAATTTTTTAACAAATTTTATTCTCAATTTTTTAATTTTTAATAAATTTTATCCTCAATTTTTATGATGTCAATCAATTCAATGATGAAAGATAAAACTTAAAAGTCTTTTCAAAAAGTTAAAGGTAAAATATACTAAATTAATTTGTTGAAGTAAAATTTATACAAAAATAAAAATTAGAGATAAAAGTTACAATTAAAGTTTAATTTAAGAACTAAAGGAATCTACTTATTTAGTTCCATTAATTGAATAATTGTATAAGATATGTAAATACTATAAATCTTATATATTTTGTTTATTTTTACTTATAAAATAACTTATAAAACTTTAATCAAAGACTTTATATTTAATTAATTTAATCATTATTTAATTTTACCCGGGACTGCACTGCTTCATAACACGTCTCCTTTACCATTCACAGCGCCTCGTAACATACGTAGCATTATGTGATTACGAGGCAACGCAACTCAAAAACGCGTATGGCCATTCTTCTCTTTTCCATAATCATCAAATCAAACAGTCCCAGATTCCCAGGGGTCAAAACCCAAAACCAATTCTCCTAAGCAAATGTCTCATGTCACTTTCCAATCTTTTTCTTTTCTGCTTATTCTTATCTTTTTTTATTTTTTCTTTGGTGGTCTTTGTAGATATCAACTTAAATATTTCTTTAAGGGAGAAGAAAAGCTTATTTGGTTGAATTTATTTTTGTATACTAAATTAGTGTATATTTTATTGAAACATAGTTTGCGTTTTTACTATATTAATATCGATTGCAAATAAGTTATGTTAATATTCTTAACTTAAGTTTATTATTTTCAACTTTTAAAGTATTTTCTTTAAAAATAATTATATTTTATATTTTTTTACAAATTTTAATCCATATTTATAAATTTTATTGAAATTTAAAAAGATCTATATATTGTGCAGATGTTTGCTTGAATGAATTGGGTTATAAACGTTGTTCTTTGTAAATATAAAAATATAATTTAACTAAGATATACTGATAATTAATAATACAAAATATTTAGATTGATGGGACATGAAAATCGAAATTTAAAAATTATGTATTTAAAACGAGCATCAATAGTATTATGCTATACATGATTGCTATTGTCTACACAGATAGCACTATCCTAACTAATTAAAGAACCGTCTCACGCTATGCTTTATTCTTAACGTCACCAGTAGAAGACAATTATTGTTTATTATCACAACTTCAGAGAGTAAATCACTTTTTATTTTTAGGATGCGACCTTATCTTCGAATTCTTTTAAATATACTTTGTGTGTTTACGATATAAGTTTTAAAAAATATTGCCAGAATTAAATCTTAATGTATACATAGACATAGTCCGGGAAAACATTCATAACACTATCTAGGTTAATTCATCTTTTAATTACTTATAATTTTATCCGTGTTTTAATTAATTCATTTTAAGATATTAAAAAGTGAAATTGTAAGAAATTAGTCATGCTTTCAAAATTATCCATTGCTAAATATATAAAATTTAAATTGTATTATAAAAATTAGTATAAAAGTAACTTGGTAAACTAAAATTTATTTGCAAAGATAATTTATAATTAATTTCTTAAAAAATATTAAATAATTAATTTTTACTACATCATATCATACTTAATTAGTTATAATATAATATTTTTGGTGTATAGTTATAATATAATATAGATTAAAACAATCTATATAGGAGATTTTTAACTGGTTATTTTTAGTAGGATTTTTTCTAATTAAACTTTCTTATCTATAACGTTCTTGCCGTAGTTTGATTTGGCACATTTCGCTTGCCGCGGAGTTGTTATCAGAGATGGTAAGACATCTTCGGGGAGACTAATCAACCTACAGATGCCTTCGCCAAGTACAATATTTTATTTTTGTTATCATGTTTTTTTTTTTTTTATTATGTTATTGATATTTGATACTAATTATTTATTGATTTTATTAATAATAAATCTTTATTAAAAAAAATTTGACTGATCTCTTTGGTGAAGTTTTTTTTTCTTTCAATAACATTTTTTCCATTTAATAACATAAACTTAAATATTGAGTCAGCTATGATCAACTTGTACAATATTCAGCAACACTTTCGGTTTGGCTTAGTTGTTAGAGGTTTGTTCCTCCTTTTTAGTTCTCTTCTCATGCAAGCTGATATAAATATTGCATCCATATTCCTCCATGATTTTTTAGTTTTGGACCTTTCCTCTTTTTTCTCAAAAAAAAAATTGATAAAAAATTAGGACTTTATTTATTCTAAAGTTAAAAATGTAATTCAAATTAATTTAGATTCACACGTCCGTTACATTCAATTGTTTAAAATTAAATTTCTTAAACTTGTTAACCAAGATTTAATTTTTAACCAAATATAGAACATATTTTATTCAATGAAACAAATTTATTTTCATTAATTTTCACGTGTTAAAGGAAAAATTCTGACTGTTGGATGGGTTTGTCAAATTCTTGTTTTACAATAACCACGAGGTGTGTTTGTATTAAATTATGTGGCCATGGGAAATATTTGTTTGCGCTGCTTATTTTATCATTAAAACCCCATTATCACATTTATACGACAGAATGGTATATTTCATCATATATATAGTAAACATTTACGTAAAGGGCAAAACTTCCAATGCCTCAATGAAAAAAAAAAAAAGCCTTTTCATTTTAAGTCGTTAAGGAGAAGCAATAAAAAGGAGAATCAATCTGTGGATGACAATTAGCATGCAATTATCGGATATGAAATGTTATATATGAATGTATATATTATCTTTAAGAAAAAAAGAAGAAATTGTGAGTAATTAGAGATAAAGAAAAAAATAAAGGGTCCAATAAAATCTCAAAGATTTTTATAGGGATTATTTGATGTATATTTTTTCATTAAAAAATCATATAAAATTCATCAAAATCTTTATATTTTTGAATATTATAAAACTTTTTTAAATTGTAAAAAATCTTATTTAAATATCACTAAATTTTGTTACACTTCTTAAAAAATCTTAATAATTCTAAATAAATACCACAAGACTTATTTATATTAAAAATATTGATTGAATATCTCAAGACTTTTTTATACAAAAATATTTAAAATCTTAATCCAATATACCCTAATTTACATCAACATATTCAAACACATTTTGTGGTTGATTTTTTTATAAATATTTTTCATTTTTATATAAACAATGTCATCCAATAACCTTTCCTCAAAACAAACAAATTATCATTTAATAACAAATGTCTTTTAGGTAAAGTATAAAAATTTAGAGACTAATCCTTTAAGTTACCAAAATTTATCTAAGAAATTATTTTCTACAATTAGATATTATATAGTAAGTTTATTAGTTCCTACAATTATTATATTAAAATATAAGGTAAAAATTATTTTTAATTGATTTACCATGTAAAGTATATGCCTATTTTTTTAAAAGGTAAAATATATATTTTTTATTCTTTTAAATTTCAAAAGAGGTGTGAAAACCAAGAACGTTATCCAAATTATTTAAAGATTTGCATTTCAAAGTTGGAAAAACCAAAATAAAACATTTTTCTTTAAACAAACTAAAATCAAATTTCAAAATTCTAGAAAGACCAAAAACATATTTACTTTTATAAATTAGTAGTATATTTTTTTAAGAATAGTAATATTATTTTTCTGATCATGATACTGATATTGGAATACAAGTATGAGGTAAAGTTCCATAATAGATAGAAATATAAAAGTTGAACATCATATAAGTGAGGAAAATACTCATAAATATGAGCCTTAAGGTTTTGGATTAAGGTAAAATGTCTAATTTACTTATATGATTAATCAGGTGTAAATCTTCCCGATATTTATCCTCTCGATTTCCTAACAACTTATATAAAATTATTTTAGATAAAAACAATGATGAGTCGAAAATCTCACATGCAATCTCCCATTCCACTGTTTAAGTGAATTTGTTAAAATACCATAACCATTAGAGAAAATTACCTATATCTTTTATGAGATTTTAAAAATTATATTTTTTTTTATAAAACTTACACATAAATGTTTTAAGGTTTAAGAAAATTATATATATTTCCTTTTTATTTCTAAAACATACACAAACCTTCTTAATATCATCTAAATATTTAAGAGTAACAAATTATACACATTGACAATTTTTATTAAAAAAACTAAAATATATTTTTCATTTTCATAAATATAAAAATGTTTAAAATTCGTTGCAACAAAAAAAAATTATGTATTTTTTCATACTCTCAAAATTTAAATGTTACCTTTTATTTAAAATTAGATTCATTTGCATTCGAACTTACTTGTATATTATTGTAATCAGTTTTAGGTTTTTTAACTTTTTGACACAAATTTTTTAATTTTTTTTAATCAAAATCAACAATAAATACGATTTATTAATATCAAATACTTCGATGATATTTAAAAGATTTTTATAAACAAAAAAGAAATATATATAATTTTCATAAACACACATCAAGAGATACATGTCTAATTTTTAAAATCTCGAAAGAGACATATATATTATATATATAATTTTTTTTAAAAAAAAGAGAAACATATATAATTTTCAGCATTAACTACCCAGTTTAGTTTATCTTGGTTATAATATAATTTATCTTGCTTATAATGAAAACAAAATTCGAAATATCATTTAAAAAAAGAAAAGACAACACGAACAAGGTGAGAAGAAGGAAGTATCCAACTTGGTAAATGCAAACATCGTGGATGACACGTGGCAGCCGCTGATCCTGATGATACGTCACTCCACTCGCACCCCTTCACCCTTCTTAAAGACCTCCGACACCCACGGGTCATTTTAAAACGGCACTTCCTCACGCATTTCCTCGTTTTCTTCTTCCCTTTTCGCCTTTTCTCCGGCGACGATCTCAGATTCCTGCCACTCCTCTCGCCGGCGAGCCCTTACTCTTCTCTCCTCCGTCGAGCCCTCTCCGATTCAAATCGTTCCCAGCCTCGCACCACCATGAATCCCGAATAGTAAGTGCGAATTCTTCAAACTCCTTCGTTATGAAAAATAATCGTTTCGTGTGTTCGTTTATGAATCAACTCGGTTAGATCTGGTGTAGTCGTCCCGCGGTAGTGGTGAATTTTGTGTATGCGAAGTGCTGATTTGGCTTTGTGAAATTCATCATATGTTCAATTTGGCTTTTTAGTGGATCGTGCTTCTGGAAAATTCTTCACTGATTTAGATCTGTTTCTTTAGACGATAGATCCATTCGCGCGTGTGAAATTATGCTTTAGCTATTTAGGAAATGTTTGATTCTCTGATACAGTTTGGATTTTTTTTTTAAGAAAAAACGTTTTATATTAATTATATTTTTTTTGTAATGATGAAATTACTGCTGAAAATCTACTATTTAGCAAAAGATATTAAGATATCAGCTTGATCATTAGTTAAAACATTTGAATTTTTCCAAGGACTAGGTGGTGATTGTGAGTTGTAAAATTCTTATAATTGATACCTTAGTGTCTCTCTTTTATTTTATTTTATTGGGAAACGTTGATTAGCGATGTTGTATTGTAACTAAGGATTGTTATAGTTTTTGATTCTTCTGTAATGGAAAAGGGAGGTTGTTGAAGTTCTACAGATAGATCTATGAATGAATGTGATGGTTGAGCAACAAATGGTCCTTTCTAAAATAAATTGATTTAAAATTTTAATGGCATTTTTGCCAGTTGATTTTTGCTGAGACGAAGTGGACAAAAGTTTTATAGAAAAAAAAAACACACGACTTTTGCGTAAAGTTAGAGGAGTTTTTCTGGATTTGTGTAGCCAAGTATTGTGTTGTATAAATCAAGAGACAAATATAAATATATAATAGTGAAGAATGTGTTGTCGGTGCATGATAATACGATTATTATTATAAGTGATGTCCTAGACGTGGCAGCCTGCATGCTAACTTTTAGACAATCATGTTTTGTTGTGGCACATGTGCTCGTCTTATGTGTCATGTTGCCGTATCCTTGGTAAAGGATAGAGCATAATAGACACTAGACAGTTCCTTACTAATTTCCTGTTTTTGATTGGAGCTTAACTATGTTTTTTGCAGCGATTATTTGTTCAAGCTTTTGCTGATTGGAGATTCTGGGGTAGGCAAGTCATGTCTTCTCCTGAGGTTTGCTGTAAGTTCTGAGCCTCTGTTTAATTTCTTCTTCTTGTCCGTTTCTTCTTCCTTCTTTTTGCAATTAATTGAAAACGAATTTGAAAATTCCCACTTTTCCATTTCCCTATATTTATAATTTATAAAGGTCCGAATGTATTGACATATTAGAGATGCATGGTCTACATATGGTGTGATTGTTAATTATTGATTTGTATGTTTAGAACTTTGGAGTCCTCTTTTAGATGCATTAGTGTGTGTGTGTTGATGGAGGTTGCAATGCTAAACAAAAGTTTTTACTTTGAATTTGTTTTAAGAAGTGGAGGTTACACTTGTTGATATTTTATTTTTGTTGTGTAACAGGATGATTCATACCTTGACAGCTATATCAGTACCATTGGAGTGGACTTTGTAAGCATTCGTATTCCCCAGTTAACCTAATTTCCATTTTATTTTCAGCACAAATATGTGACTAATTATTTACCATGCTCCTTGTATAGAAAATCCGCACTGTGGAGCAGGATGGGAAGACTATTAAACTTCAAATTGTAAGGCCATGATCTTTGACTTCTATAAATGTTAATTGTGTTATGTTCTACTTGGACTCAAATTTGATTTTGGTTCTGATGGAAATGTTTTTTGAGAATACATGCCAGTTTGTTTTCTACATCTAAATTACATCTTTTTGAAATTGTTTCCAACTCTCCATTACCTGCATAAAGATTAATTTGAATGTGCCCATAAAAAAATGCTCAACCTGAAGTTTTCAATCACATACTCAAGAATGTCTCTTTTTATGTTTAACGTAATAATCATGTGGTTTGCCTTTCAAAATAAATAATCATGTGCCTGAGAGGCTCAATCCAAGTTGTTTTTCTGTCACCAATTTTGTCCTTGGTTCCTTCAAACTTAAAGGTTACCCGTGAAAAAATGGAAATGATTTGTTCCAACACCCGGTCCCAATTATCTGGGATTGCTGCTTTACTGTATTTGTAATTGTTGATAGATTTTTGTGCATTTTTTACATATAGTGGGACACTGCGGGTCAGGAACGTTTCCGCACAATCACCAGCAGCTACTATCGTGGGGCTCATGGCATTATTGTGAGTCTTTTAAACTGGTCCTCCTTTTTTGAGTTAATTTCCTTTGTGTTTCTGGAAGCAGTGGTGTAATCCTGTTGCCTTTTTTTTTTTTGCAGGTTGTTTATGATGTCACTGACCAAGAGAGCTTTAATAATGTTAAGCAGTGGCTGAATGAAATTGACCGTTATGCAAGTGAAAATGTTAACAAGCTTCTAGTTGGAAACAAGTGTGATCTCACGGCAAATAAAGTTGTGTCCTATGAGACAGCAAAGGTGATTCTAAATTTTGTTGTTTTGTTCCTTCTGACATCTGTTGATATCCTTCCTTTTGTCCTTTTGTCTAATGTTTTAAGTTTTGTGCTTTCTATTTTTTTCCCCATCTTTTCAGGCTTTTGCGGATGAAATTGGAATTCCCTTCATGGAAACTAGTGCTAAAAATGCCACCAATGTTGAACAGGCTTTCATGGCCATGGCTGCTGAAATTAAAAACAGGTGCTGTATTTCTGTTTGCAAAATGTCCTTAATTTAATCTATTAAGGATCATTTTTAGTTGAGCATTTTGTTTGAATTTGTGGATTTCAATGAATTTTGTTTAGTTAAATGCCTTAATGGATAACCGAGATTATTGATCTCTTTACTTGTAATTGTTGGTTCTTTTCCACAGAATGGCAAGCCAACCAGTGAACAATGCGAGGCCTCCAACAGTTCAAATTCGAGGACAGCCAGTGAACCAGAAGGCTGGTTGCTGCTCGACTTAGAGAGAGACGAAGTATTTGTGGTCTTAGACGTTCATATGTGTCTCAGTGGCATCTAAAACTAGCTTTTTCACATATTGCTTTCATATCAAGATTGTTCGTCATGATTTGTTCCTCTTATCGTTAAGTCGTTGTTAAAACTTCCATTATTTTCTATGTATTTGATTTTAAAAGAAAAAACATTTGTACAAAATTAGGAATATTGGTGAATAGCAGTATTTGCCTTGTTCTTTGTCCCTCGAACTTTCACCTCATTTCAACAGCTTCTACATCTATTCTATTGTTCACGTGCCTCTCTGTAGGAGCAGAATCTTGTTCAATTGCATAAACACTTGTTGTAAGTCTATGAAATAAAAATAATAGAAAACTGATTTTTTTATTTATAAAAAAATTCACTAGTTACCGGCGTTTATCATCTCATTTTGTTCTTTTATCATTTTGCTAGTCTCACTCTATTTGAGTATATTTTTGGCTCTGCAAAGAACTTCAGGCTTAAGGTAGCGTCATAGATAAACCAATAAAACCCGAGTTTTCTTTCTTTTGTTTTGTTTATTATATTTTTAGAATAAAATAAAAAGTTAGATTAAAAAAATATACCATGATTTCACTAGATGATAGAACCAAGAGAATGACATTTTAAAAAATTATAGCATCCAGTCTCTTCCCCGGCAATAACAAACCCCTTTCCAGGTCTTTTTTGCTGGATGTCGGCATATATACTTCGCTGTCACTAACAGTTTCTAAATCTGTGACATAGTGTTGTTGCATTGCATTTCATTTGAATAAGCAATTAGGCCAGCCATTTTCTTGCACGTAATCTAACATTCAGGAAACACTACAACCATGTTTCTTGTCCCAATCAATGATTAGTTTTTATTTTATTCTGTTTTTTTTAATGCCACCAACAAAACGAGTGGTTGAAACCCCAACAATATGAGAACATGGACTACTCTAACTTCCCAGCTTTTGTCAGGTATATGATTAATCATGCTCCAATACGGATGTGATGATCAGCAAGTGTCATCTACCAGGTTATGTAGGGGTGCTCAAATAGCTCATTTGAACTGAACTGAACTGAATTGGAATAAGTGTAGAGCAATTAAGCGCACTTTTCTGAATCTCTTGCACAGTATGATAAATCAAATCAAGTTCAAGGTGAAGAGCATGCCAGCATTGCCCTTGGAATAAAATAGCATACCCTTCAATTCAATAGCAATAGCATTGCGCTGACCGCACATTATCAAGCTTACCAGTAATCCCTGCAGGAGCAAAACCCATCCTTGAAATGATGAAACCTCGTTGTTCTCTAACTGTGATTTCTCTTCCTTCTATGGCTGAGATGTACTTGGTTGCAGATTGGCAATCTCCATAAATTCTCAGGTTTTTGAACACCCGGATTGGAACCCTTAGTGGTACCTTTAGAAGTCCAAATGCAATTGCCAACTTCTCACTATGCCATAAAAGAAGTTGTTCTTTCAGCTCCTCTCCCACATCATGCAACACAAATTCAAGATCGGGAACATAACCAGCCAGCTTCATTTTCTTCTCCAAGTCATTTAGTTCATCGTGTATAGAAGCCAATTCGGGGTGCAATGCGTTGCTTGATCTAAACTCATGCACCACACTGTTTATTTCAATCCAACTATATCCAGGTATTTTCACTGCATTATTTTCTTTCATTGATCTTCGGATACTAGCAACATGGTCATCGGTTTTGTGCTGCATAAACATTAGCCAATTGAACATATCAAGTTGCAATAGTTGGATCAAGCTCAAGCAGAATCTTGGCAGCAAACTCAGCCAAGTGTAAGTTTTTATGGATCCTACAAGCACCCAAAAGTGTTCCATAAATGGCAGGATGAGGCTTAAAAGGCATACTTCTACAGCCTCAGGTAACTTTCCAGCTCGACCAAGAAGGTCAACCAAGCATGCGTAGTGTTCTGGCTTAGTTTCAATTCCAAAATCTCCAACCATTGTGTTAGAATATTGGACCCCAAGATCCTGCATGGTTACATGCTAACAATACTGTAACAAAAATAATCCAATCTGGTTTCATGCCTTGATTTTTCATCTCATCAAACAAAGAAAGAGTTTTTTCTCCATCCCCGCGTTGAGCATACCCAGACATCATTGTATTCCAGCACACAACATCTTTCTGTGGAATCTGAAAAAATAATTCCCAGGCATCCTTTAGATCCCCCACACTTGGAATACATACTAACCAATGACCCGCCGATGTATCACTACTCAAAGGAGATTTACAAACTAACTGATGAACTTGCTTACCCAGCTGCAATGCAGACAAATCAGTGAAATCACTACAACCCAACAAGACACTAGTCAAGCTCAAAGCATTAGGCTTAACCCCAGTTTCTGACATTGTCCTGAATAGCCTTAACCCATCCTCTGCCCTCCCATTCTCAACATACCCAGCAAGGATAGCATTCCATGTCACCAATGTCCTCATTGACATTGCTGGAACAATCTTTCTGCCAATTCTACCCTCCCAAACTTCATGTACCCAGTGATCACACTCCTCACAGGCGCAGCATAAAAACACTCCACAGCAGAATCCAAATCCCCACAAGCCACATATCCAGACACAATGGCACTCCACGAGAAGCAGTTTTTCTCCGGCATTGCCATGAACAACCTACGAGCCTCGGCTATGAGTCCAACCTGGGCATAACCAAAAATCATGGTGTTCCACGAAGCAATATCCTTCATGGGCATGCTGTCAAAGAAGCCACGGGCATTATGGACACCAGAGTGGTGCCAATGACAAGCCAACATGATGTTATACGACACCGTATTTGGTTGGGGAATTTATTCAAATAGTTGACGAGCATATTCGTAGCGGCTGGATTTCTTGGCAAAGACGGCGAGGATAGAGTTCCACGTAACGGTGGACTTCACTTTTATGTTCTCAAACACAAGAACAGCGGAATCTATCTCAGCGCACCGAACGTAGCTGGCGATGAGCTTGTAGGAGGCAAGGAGGCAATGAGGTTGTTATCATTAAACTCATGTTGATTGTGACAAGAGTAACGGTTTGAAATTGCTGCGGAGTGATGTCATTTGAATTTAGCCATTTCTTTTCAAATTAAACTGATTCGCACATGTCAAACTCAACATTAATTAACAGGACCTTTAACCTGTGACACAATTTTTTTTTTCATTACATTATTTCATTGCAAATGGCGTAGCTTTGGTTGAAATAATTATTCTAATTAATAGTATTTAAATGAGACATGAAAATCGTGTGTCAATTAACTGGGATCAATTGCCCTCCAGTGTCACTTTATTTGTGTTGTATTTCACAAACTCTGATCAGTCGGGACAAATAATTGTTGACATTATTGACTTGAATAAAAAATAAAAAAAATAATATCTTTGATTTAGGGATTAGAATCGATGATAAGTATTGAGTTACAATTGTGATTAATTTTAGATATTGCGTGACCTGAGAAAGTTTGTAATTTTATTATTTGTATTTGGATTTAGATAAGCCAGCAATATGTGAATAGTTTAGTTTTGTGATAGTGATTCACTGATTCTAAAATATTTTAATTTAATTATTTCTTCAACCGGTAAAGTTATAAATTTGGGGAAGTAAGAAAATAGAAGAACCACATTAATTTTTCTTGTTTCTTATTGTTCTATGATTTTTAGAATGATAATAACGAGATTCAAATTTAAAATGTCGTATAGTTATTGCTAAATCCTCCATCATTAGACTCAACTAGTGAGTTATTGCTATTTCATTTTTGTTGTTGTTAGTATTAGCAACTAGCTAATATGACATTAGTGGGAAGTGCCAAATTTGAGGTTGCAAATTGAAATGGTTTAAAATGAACTTTTCTTTATTAAAATAATGTCTTGATGGCTAATTAAATAAGATTTAAGAGTAATTTGAGTAATGATGGCTTTTAGATTTTTTTTTTATGATCCAATTATACTTGTGTGTGTAAGAAATTAATTGAGATATTTGAGCATTGTGGAGTTTTTTTTTCTAGTCAAAAGGAAACACATTTTATTGAAGGGTACCAGTGATACCCAAAACGAAAAAAGCATATTGGAGTTAATACATAAAAAAAAGCATATTGGAGTTAAAGACAATTAAAGTAATGACAATGTTTGATTTAGATAATAAAATATAGTTGTAATTATTATTAAAATTCTAATAATGTTATATATTAAATCTGTGCATATTTTATTATAATTTTAAATACTATTTTCTAAAAAGTGATCGTAAGGCCGTTTTTTATTTTCTAAATTGTCACTCATTTTAGAGTTGAAAACAATAAATTTATTGTAGTCCATAAGATATGTGATATGCTAATTCGTTAAAGATGTTATCATGCCAAATCTTGACTGGTAGGCTTGTAATTCAGCATGCTATATTATTAGTTAGGTGATAGGATAAGGCAATTTTAAATAAAATATATTATATTAAATAACTTTTATTTTAATTTATTATAATAATAAGTAAATTCTTTTTTTACAGACTAATAAACAAGGTTATTAATAAGAAAATATGTAATCTTAAAAGCATTATTTGAGTCCCAATGCTTTTTTAACAATTAAATATTTTTTCCTATTTTTGTCTCATAATGTTTTTTATATTTGTTTTTGCTCTTTAAATTCTGCTGTAACAAACTAAGCATGAGAGAAGAGTGAATATATATATATATATATATATATATATATATATATATATATATGAGTGTAATTGACTTTTCCGAAAGTTTGATTTCGAAATATCACAATATAATTTTTTGACTGCAATATATTAGTATTAATAAGAGTATAGTTAGTGGAACATGCAAATTAGCAATTCATAAGAAAATAAAATCATGTAAAAGTGATTTGCAAATATGTAAATATGCATGCTTTTATATATATATTGGAGAACTATTTGTATTTGTGTCCTTTAGTCACCATGAGATGACGGTGGCAGACCGCAGCATGTTGTCAAAATTTTAAATATGTTAGGTTTTTCGTGGCTTTCACCGGCCAAAGAGTTTGAACTTCCACAAGTTTAGTTCATACTTCACTCTTCTATGCCTTAAAGTGGTTACCTTTTCAAAGCTGGAGATGTGGTGTCATAATTCTCAGAAGTCATATTCACAAATATGCATATTAGATTTTGTAGTTGAATTTCATTTTTATGTACTGTGAATAAAATTTTACAGTTATCATAAACAATTTGTTTGTAATTAGATAATTACTGATATAAAGATTAATGCATTAATTACTTACTTCCAATAGTTTGGTCTCCAGATTTTCTTTCTTCTACGCATATGATTAGAATGAAGTATTAGTATTTCGGTTTGTTATTAAATTTTTTAATTAAACTACTTTAAAAAATTTGCTTGACACTCATAAGTAAAGTGTGTCTTTCAACAATGATTTTTTTCATATACACGTCAAAATTTGAACCCTTAACCAAGTTAAATTGCAGTCCGATTATTTTTTAAAGATAACAATTAGTTATTGAAAGAATGCTATTCATGCATACCGAACCGAATGCAACACGCTCAATTATTTTCATTTCCATCTTTTATTTACTTTTTGAATGCTATGCACCATGCGTCCTTGCAGCACAAAAAATTAGGCAGAGACGATATAAACAATAACGAAAGAGATATGAACAACACAACACATGCCGTAAACACGTTGTTTGTACTTTAATTTGTACTTGCTATATATAATTGTATTCACATTTGATTAATTTTATGAAGGACTAGGCAAACATCCAGAGATAGAGAACGATCCCTGTCTTTCAATATTCACACTCAAGGCCTTTGCTTTGCTAGTATACAACTTCTTTACATTCGTACCCTGATCCTGCATTAACCTAGCCAAGCTTCTCTTTGCATTCGCCCTAAAGGGACAGTTCGAAGCCAAAAACCCATCCACTAGGTGCAGGTACGCCTCCAAGTCATGACAACATGCCATGTCAGCATCTGGTTTCAAAAACGGCGACATCTTCGTGTCCACTCGGAGCTCTGTTCCGGTGTGTGAGTACTCATCGAACATGTCCAGTACACCAGCACCAACCTTGGAGGTTCTTAGTTTCTTTTCTAGCTCCTCACTCACGAACATTCCCGGAACCCTAGTTATCACGTCCTGCGAGTTCACGATTCTCAGCACTTTCACGTTTTGGGCTGTGAGCTTGTCCCCGAAGGCTCGATTACCTACCCTAGGCCCACCAAACGAAAAAACAGCCATAGACGGGACGTCAACACTGCACACGCTGACATCATCTGCGACTAATAGGGCTAGTGCCGCACCTAAGCTATGCCCCGTGATTGTAATGCTGAGTGTTTCCCCTTTGTAGAGTTCCATGAGTCTCTTCACTTCTTCAATTACTGATTCTTTCAAACTAGGAACGTGGGTTCCTCGAGTTTTATACAGGCTTAAAAACCCACACTCCACTTTGGGCTTTCCTTGGGCTTTTTCTTCGATAGTACTATTATCTATATTTCTTAAATGGGCCCGCATGTTTTCGGCCCATTCGAGACACGTGGCGGTCCCACGGAGGGAGATGACAATATCCCTCCTCCCGAGACGAGCAATCTCTCTTCTATCGTCGCAGACTGCCACATATCCGATCCAGCTAGAGCGTTGGGTCATCCACCCGAGATCCGGTGCCACATCATCGACCCATTTGGGTAAACCGATTGATGACGTGGCGTACAGCGATTTCGTGACCCTGTAGGATCTGTCGGGTAGCACCATGTGACGCGGGAGCGGCGGCTCCTCTGCTGACATGGCGGGGTTGGAGTGGAAGGAGTGGTAGGCGGCCTGCACGAATTCGCCGTAGCGCACGACCTCCCGCCGGAGATTCTGGTCGAGGGGGTCGAGCATGCCTTTCCAGTCGTGGCTGCCGTGGTACTCGCGCCACCGGCTGCCGAGGGTGTTTCGCGGCGAGTACTCGGCCGTCTTGGAGAGGAGGCGCTGGAGGCGGTTGAGGTGGCGCGGCGACATTTCCTCGGTGGCTTTCATGTCCGGCCAGAGACGTGCCAGGTTGAGGCCTTCCAGAACGTTCTTTCCTTTCTTCTCCGTCGTCGTTGTCGTTATGTTGTTTTGAATTGTGGTGGCTAAGGCCAATTCTTCCTCTTGTTTGTGGTTGGGTTGAGTTGTTGGTGATTGCTTCTGGAGGAGTTTGTCGAGGTTAGAAAGGTGCAGGCGGGTGGAGTCGGTGACCGGTTTCATGGACTGTGGAGAAGACGAGGTTGTTGTTGTTGTCGTCGTTGTGGTGGTGGCTGGGTTCAACGGAGAGACACGGCATCGGAAACTGGCGCGTCTCGTTTGGAACATGTGAAGGTTGTGTGCGGGTATGGTGGAGCTGATCTGCATCATGGTTAATAAAATTGTTTGTTAATTGGAAGAGAGACGAAGGGGATGGAGGAGACAGAGTCAATTCCTGAAACGCCCAAAAAATACTGGCGGAACTGGAAACCAACTATCATGAGACAGAACAAGTGGAGTATTTAAGGATGGGATGTTTGTGTTTTGCCATTGGTTTTGCTCATATATTACGGAAAGAACCTAGGATCGTCGATGTCGCTTTATGGGGATGTGGAAAATAAAGGTTGACAAAAAGTACTTTACTGCAGTGTAAATGGAGTATGGACACTTTATTTTTATTTTTATTTTTTTTATCTTGTTTCACTTTATCATTATTTTGTTTGAGAAACAAAAAAGAGAGAATATAAAATTTAAAAATAAAATATTATTTTCAATTAAATAATAAAATTTAATTTTCTATATTTTTTCACCTAAATACTTAATTATATATACATGTTTCAAACACTTAAATAATGTATTAAAGTTAAAATTATATGGTTTGGATTGTATTTGAATTTAACTTTTATTAAAAAATTAATTTTTTTATCAGATTTTACTTATTTTTGAATTAAATTTTGAATTGATTAAGATTTTTTTTTTAATGAACCTAATGATTAACAAAAAAATGGTTTAATTTGTGTAAATTTTAACTTCATCCTTCGTTTCACAAATTAAGTATAGAGCCACCCACACAATAATAAAACCTGGATCCTGTCCAGCCAAATCACCCACGGGTCAATATGGCAAGATTATGCAGAATCTTAGTCTTTCATTGATCATTGTAAAAAAGAAAAAGGAAAAAGAATATAATAAATGATTCTGATTTTTAGCTGTAAAGAAAAACTTAATGGAGAGACACGAGAGTATCATATTCATATAAGAGAATAATAAGCCATGGCCTAACGTGCCACTTGCCAACCCAACTTCTATTAATTCCAGCATGGAACTCTATGACCACTCCAGTTTGCAGAAACCCGTGTCTGAACCATGCATGTTTTCCACCACACTATAGAGCAAACTACGTACAATAGTCAACCACATTTCAAAACCTCTATGAAGCTGCAAGTGTTGCACCCAGCTTCATGAAGTTAAGCACCCTAGTTTAATATGTATATTCTGGTTCGATTTTAAGTAATTACTACTAAATCTACTGCTTTTAAAAAAATCATTTTTTAATAGGCAATAAAAAAACATTAGTTTTATTGTTTTGACTAAAATACCGTTTAACAAAATATAATCTAGTATTTTTTTTCTTGAGTTAGCTCAATTGGTTAAATTACAAGACATAAATTCTAAAGTATCCAATTAAAATTTGATTTCCCACAATTAATTTATAATGCGTATTATGCATGATTCTCAATTAGTTAAATTAAGTTAATTACCTAGATCTATATATCTAACAAGACAACGCTTTTTCATTTTTTATTCATTTATGAGAATCAAATTCAAAATCTTACTTAAAAAATGAATTTTCTTTATAAGTATATTTGTTTGAGTTTCAACTATTCGTTAGTATATAATTAAATAACTTTAATGTGGACAATGCATCAAGGTTAGATCTTATTAATTTGAGAAAAAAAATCCTAAAACTTATTCATAGAATTATAATGTCATTAATAATAAAACAATTAAATTTCGAAAAGAAAGCCCATGGTCATGTTCTACAAAGGTCTGCTACCTATGCATAACGGTGTTACTCGGTTTTAGCCTAAATTGACTGATTTATCCCTTTTGGAAATTAGATTTCAAAATTAAGTATTATCTTGGAAATACGTGGTTTGAGTTTGACTTTTCGTATCACGCCAACTACTTCTACTGTTGTGATTTTATTTTATTTTTTTTAGTGAAAATTTGTTTGTTGTCAACTTCGCGTACTGATATTTTTTTTCCTTTTGGAAACACCAAGATTAATATAAAAAAATGATACGATATAGATAGTTGTTGAGGTCATACTTCTCTATAGGAATCTATGCGCGTGTGTGCTCTTCAATTTTTCGCACCCTCTATGGTTGTTAAACTTACGAACGAAATAATATTTTACAAATCACAGTTGTTATAAATATTGGTGTGCATGTGTGAAAACTTGAAACTCTTTGAAGTCAAAACATGTTAATTACTTGTCCTCTGAAAAACAGACCATCTCAATAAATTGAAGCTGTTAAAACTAGGTGAAGTTTAATTTCCACAAATAACAAGTTCGTTTTCTACACAAATTATCTCGTATATCTTTTTAATTCATAGCATATAGCAGACTGCATTATGTGTTTGTTTGTTGATCGTTTAAAGATTAAGAGCTTATGTCCTTACAGGTTTGATCAGATAATATTTAATTATTTTAGAATATGTTTGAACTTTGAACATAAAATAAATAGAGTAGTTCAAGTCAATTTTTGCACCAAAGGCGAATACTTGAAAAGAATTCCTAATTTTAGACATTTTTGCTTTTATCATCTTTATGTAGCTAGGTCGTAGTCTATGTATATTTTTGCTTAGCACAACCTAGGCCCCGAGTATTACACATTTCTGATGTACGTAATTTAATTGCTTGCGTTATAAGTTGTTTAATTAATTTGTAGTGAACTAATCAATCAAAACTTTGATAATAGCCAGCTAGCAATTCAAAAGTTTTAACGAGTCCGTCGCAACTACTTCAAAACAAACCCTTTTTTGAATAAGTATACAAATAGTATTTGTTCTTGTTCATATATAGCTAGGAAATAAAAGGCTGATGTCAGTTTGTAACAGCATATATTTTGTTCAATGGTTTAGTGTAGTGTGTACATGAACAAGGCTTTGACCTTCAGAAAATGCCGCCATTTGCTGTTGAATTCTAGTCAGATATTGGATATTGCTTTCTTTTCATTTTTCTTATTCAAATTTTAGTTTCCATAGTCTTTCATTTCGCGTTAATTTCAGTAAGAAAGGCCACATATATAACAATTGCGTGAAAGATAATCTTATATAAATAATTGAAATACCATGATTATAAATTTCGACAGTACAGTAACTTTTTAAAACAGTTGCCATAATCAATTAATTATTAAATTTCCTCATAATCAATCACCAATTTTATCAAACAAAATCATATTGCTTATTGTCAATAGTATTATCTATCAAACACATGGATTAAATAGTGTAAAATTATTCTAACTTAATCGGATATCTCGAATTTGAATACACAATTGGTTATGTTGAATTTTAGAGAATTTTTTATTTATTTATAATGATTTTATTTGACTCATATAATTCACTCTAATAAAAAATACATATAATTTAAATCATAAAATAAAATTATCATTAAAATATTAATATTATTAATCATATTTTTTAAAATCACATATTTTTTACAAAAAATAATCTTAATCTAACTTAATAAGATCAATATAAATAACAAAAAATTTCTTCTAAATATTTAATATATCTTTATACCCAAAATTCAAAGTCCTGATGATTCTTAATTTCTTATTGTTGTTGTATTTTAACATCTTTTAAATAAATATACTGAATTTATCTACAAGTTCCAAGACTCTTCATTGTGGCAGTGTGATACTGTGCTGCCAATATTCATGTTTTTGTTTTCTTTTGATTTGTATTTGGAAGTTGTTTTTATTTTATAATTGTTTCAACAAAATAAATAAATAATCTAAAGAAAATATTTTTTTTATCTTGATTATCATTTTAAGATAACATTAATGTTAGATCTTCTTATTATTAACTATTCTAATACTTTATAATGAATATATTTAATATTTAAAATATTAAAAAAATATTATTTCTAAGATGTAAGAAAATAAATAAAGAAATCCTATATTAATAATAGTAGGTTCTTCTGTAATTAATTGTTTGCATCTGAATTAGTATAACATAGTACTATTATCATGTTAATAATTAACCAGAACAAGTCTTTATTCATTTAAAACTTATTCATTTTTTTAAACATTACAATGAGTATTTTTATTCTCTGATAAGATTTCAAAATATTTTCATAAGTTTTGATCCTTTGAGTGATTATGAGATTAATTATCGTCTATAATTTAATTATACTTAAAACTCATCATTTATTTTCAATAATATATTTTAGTTAAATAGAAGTTAAATTCTTTTCCACAAACTCAATATATGTTAATATATTAAAAAATATATTAAATACTTTTTAACAGAAACTCTTAATCTATAATTCTTTAAATATTTAACTTTTTCAAAAACTTTTAAGGAATCAACCTTTGGACATGATTTTATCTGGATAGCTTGTCTCCCAATAAACATTAAATTATTGTGTACTTTCCACTAGCAACGTGCTTAATGCTGATTGTAACTACTACTATCTGACATTCCATGCCTGGGCTGGAACTTTATTCAGCCGAAATACTCGTGTAACCGGCGTGCTGAGTAGGAATGAAAGCAGGTAAAGTTAAAGTCAAGTTTGGTGAAGTTTGATTTTATTATCATTTAAAATATAAAGTTTGATCTAATTTATTTATTTATTATAATTTTTTTTTAGATTTAACTTGATCTATTTAAAAATTTAATTTGATTTATAAATTTATTAAAATGTTATTTTATAATAAACATTATATATAAAAAATTTAATAACTAGTGAAATTTTAAAAATTTGCTTAATATTTTTTAAAATTTAATATAAATAAAGATAAATACTCCCTTTATAATTTATACATGAAAAAAATAAATTAAAATTAATTAGATTATTTTAAGTATTTAACAAAATATTATAAACAAAATAAATAAATTAAATAAAATATCATAAATTTCATTCAATAATTTTTTCATATATATATATATTAAATAGGTTAATCTGATAACCTTTTTTTAAAGTTTGAATTTAACCTTTTTATCTAAAGAAACTTTATTAAAAGTCTTAACTTGATCCTTTTAATAAATAAATCAGATCAAATCAGACCTTAAATACGACATACCAAAAACCTCTCATAGCGGCCTGAACCATTTTTTTCTCTAATACTCGTCAACTTTATACTCTCTCCTATTATGACATTTTTCTGTTTCGTTTATTTGTTTTATATATTTGTAAAGAAATAAAAGGTTATGCACTTGAGTTTGTTGAGTTTTTTTTTTTAATTATCCTAGTCATGTCAATGATGATTTGACTATTAAAATCATTTTTAAAAACTTTGTATCTGTTTATATATTTAAAAATTTAAGAAAATATCTTAATTATATTTCTACATATTTTACTATCTTTCCTCTCTCTTTATATAAACTAAAATTACTATATAGAATGATAGGGCAGAGTAAAAAAATATAAATTAGAATGACTGTTTTTAAAAATTGTTTTTCAATTTTTTTTT
>PYAF01003854.1:261356-271487 GCA_007407185.1 Glycine tomentella
TACATTACTTTTTACTTTGTGTTATCTTTCAAACAAGACAAATTAAAAGAAAAATAAGGAATATAAACTTTTAGTGTTACAAATTCCTTATTAAATTAGAGAATTTTTCTATATAATCTAAAAATAGGAATATTATGTTATATATATTCCATCTCATCCTTATTTATTTTCGCTTTAAAAATTTAGATAATATCAGTATCTATTTATATATGGTCAAAGTGAATATTTCTCATCAAATTCGGGATGGATTCAGAGTAATACTTATAAGTACAAATTTATTTGTGATGTTTAATCATTATTAATAAAATCTAATACTAAAAAATTATTACGTCTGTTAATCTCTCTTTAATTCCACGTCAGTTAAACGAAAGGAAACAATGTTTCACATCTCTTTCCTTTTACATGTTTCCCCACTTACCGCCAATATGTGACTTTGGGAAAGTTGATAATTCCACTACCACACTATACAATACATAGTACAGCATGTTACAAGTAACCCCACAAAATGCGACTCTCATTAGTCCACAACGCGATCATGGCTAAACAGATTCATTATTATATACTAGCAATGCCCAAAAAGGCAAAAACCATGTCAAAATCAGAAATTAGCATCTGGTAAAGCTTACACCCACAATATTACCATTTACGACAATGCTATTTGCATATCTTATATCTCATACCGTGTTTGCCACGTGAAAATAATTTTGAAATTTGAATTAAAAATGTATAATAAAAGAACATTTTATAATTTTACTTTTTAAAGTTAATTAACATCTTTTCTCTCTCTTCTTTTTGTATTTTTTTTGTTTAATATCTATGCACTAATAGTGTAAAATAATTTTAGACTATCATTCAATTACAAATCATTATTTAAATTACTCTAAAATAATTATTTTAAAAATTAATAAATTTATCATATATGATAAGTTGTGATTGAATGATTATAATTCTTTTTACATTATCAACGTATAATTTTTTTCAATTGAACAAAAGACAATGTAACACTTTTTTTTTTCTTTTTTTTTCTTCCACTCAAACATACAATAAGACAATACGCAGTGGTATATACAATAGTACACAGATTTTATTGTATACTATATATTTGGTAAATACATGATTATGTATGTATTATTTCACACGTGTTGTATTTTTTAAAAAAATTTATTATGGATACTTTTTATTTTATATTTTATTCAAATTAATTTATATACATGTTGTATCATTTTCATTATATTCTATTAAATATTTTTAGTTTTATTTTTAATTTTAAAATACTCAGACAAATATTTTCTGTACACAAGCCGTCAGATTTCCCCCAGAAACCAGATTTGTCTCCGAATTCAAGTATTATGACTTGTGAGTCACGAGCCGTACAATTCTTGATCACATAGATATTCTGTTTTATATAATAAATGCTGCTCGTGTATCCGCGAATATATGATGCAATTTATGATCTATACGATGGATTATATTCTACACTCCGCATAGTATGAATCCGACAGTGACAAAAATTTTGGAAGACGAAGAAAAAAAAAAGTGGCATCATTCATTCAATAATATAAAATATACTAACTCATTTTTATAAATTTCTGTTATTTTTTAGTCTAATAATTATATATTAACATCTGATGACAAATTCTTATTTAAATTATTTTAAGATAATTATTCTAAAAAATAATAAACTTTTTACGCTGCATAACATGCATAACCCTTTTCTCTTTTAAAATATCTTATTAGTATATATTTAAATATTAACGCAGAATACGAGTAGGATTTGGATCAACAACTGCATCTGCGCGCGACTGCAAGGGTTGCGGCTTGTACGTTTATGTATTTCATTATCTTTCCGTTGGCTATATGCTGCATTATTTGGGTTGTGATGCAGTGCTGTCATTACATACAGCATTTCTGATGTAATCTCTTTTTGCTCGATGTAATCTCTGATGTAGCTTTTGTTAGCTCTAATAATAATAAAAAAAGTCTGATTCCTTCATATACAAGTTTGCTATCGTCTAAAATTGAAAATTAACACTATATAAGGACATAAAAAATGGAATAAGAAATTATTTTTTACCAATTTTGACAATACATATTAAATTTGTGAAGAAAAAAAATATAATAACAGATGTTATATATAATAACCATGGTTTGTACATAAAAAAAAAATTAATATTTTATTTGGCGCAAGTAACGCCAGGAGCAGCACCATTAGTGCCATGACTCGATTTGTGGCACGATTAGCATCAGTTATAGCGCTGTTAGCGCCAGAAATGCTCTAGAAAATATTTAGGCGCAGATAGCGTCAGAGGTGCTCTAGAAAGCATATTTTCTCTGAAATCTGGCGCGATCAGCGCCAGAAGTGGTGCGGTCAGCGCCAGGGCACGTTTTGGGCTACTATAAAAGCCCATTTCGCGTTTTGGGAGAGGAAAAACGTTTCTCTTCTTCCTCTGTGTTTTCTGCCATTGATGAAGTAAAAAACTTCATATCTACTCCATTCTTCATCTAAACACTTCCTACCCAACTAGAGAGTTGATTAGAACTCCTCCATGAGCTAGATTCCAACTTCAATCCTTAGAGAAAACCATAAAACAGAGAAATCTCGTTCTCTAGGGAACTTTGTAAAACTAAGTTTTTGGAGGAGAAAGAAGGCGATTCAAGGACGTCAAAGCTTGGAGAAGTGATCCTCCAGCCTTCCTCGATTGTTTAGAGGTAAGAAACTCAAGTTTTACCGTTTGATTTGTGAAATTGGTATTGGGATGAATAGTAACCCATTTGGGTTAGGGCTGGAATTAGGCTTGAATTCTTTAGAAAAATATGCTCAGGAGATTGTTCTGATGAATATTGAACTTTGAAACATGATTTGTGATGAAGTTTGATTTTGACTCTGAGATATGTATGAGTAGGAAGAATGTTGAGTAAATGAAAGGTATTATGATAAATATGAGCCTAAGTGTTTTTACAAAAGTTGTTCAGGAGATGAGATAAACGGTGAAAATGTGTTGAAATAACTGTTTCAGTCAAGTTGAATAATTGTTGGAATATGATCTGGTAGATCATTGAATTGAGCGTATGTAGAGTCTAGGGGACTCTAAGATCTTGGTTGGACCAGGATAGATCCTGTTGAGGGTTCGTGAATCACCTATAAGGTGGTTAGCTCTGATAACCCTAAGATAGAGAACAGAGAGGTTTTAATGGAAAGGAATAGCGTTTCCTTTCATTCTAACAGCTGAGGACCGTTATTGATTGATTATTTTATGTCTTGTGTAGGACGTGATAGTAATATTGTTGGTGGTTGTGACCACGAAACCGGGAGAGCCGGTGTAGCGTTGAGAGTAGGTAAGCTTTTTGTTCTTAGGAGTGTTTCCCCACTGTTTGTGTTCCACCATACTCAGAGGGAGTGATGATTATTGTATATCATGATGCATGTATATTGAAATTGTGTGTTACTGTTTTATTGAAAACATGTATATGATGAGAAGAACACTGTGATAGTGTTCTGTGATTGATGATGAGATGAACACTGTGATAGTGTTGGTGGGTGTGATTGATGAGTTATACATTGTGATAAGTGTTATGTGATTGATAAGATTCTCTAGCCAGTAGAATTAAATTTAATAGATTATATATATAAGTCTTGATGTGAGATGTGCCCATATAAATCGATGAAGCCTCCTCAAGCAAATAAAGAAAGTCCTGATGTGAGATGTGTCCATATAAATGGATGAAGCTTCCTCAGGCATGATTAGTAAGTCCTGATGTGAGATGTGTCCATATAAATGGATGAAACCTCCTCAGGCATTGATATATATGTATATATGCTATGTACATGTGGTAATATGGCTTGATAGCTGTGATGGCTAGTTTGTAATGCCAATTTTGATATTATGTGCATGAAAGTGAATCAGGGAGAGGAAAGACCTCCAAGGACCCTGAGTTTACTGAGATTGTTATCTTACCCCTGTTGGGGATTATGTTTTGCAGGTGATGCTCAGGGAGCGGCTGATAGATCCCAGAGCAAAAGGCCCAGTAGAGGGATATGGTTCTGAGGGAACCTTAGGCATAGAGTGAAGATCATGTTGGCTCTATCTTTTGATTTTTATGCCTGTGTTTTGTACCCTGAGAGATATATGTACAATTTTGATAAATATAATTTGTATATTATGAGAATTCACCATATATGATGTACAATGCGTGTTGTTAATGACGTATGATGACATCATTTTGTTTATTGCTTCCATTTTCATTATCTATGATAATTGCTGCGCTTAACAATCATAATCCAATGTTAATGAACCGGATGCATATGGGGCATTATATTATAAAAAATTTTAGGGACCAAAATAATTAAGCATATAATAAATAAGTTAAATATAATATTCTTTTTATAATATCATCTTCATGATAATTTTGAACTTTTATACAAAAGAAAATTTGTACAAGAATACCATATAATATTTGAAGGGGTTTCGGTGGATTTTCAACATATTCAAGAAAAATATCATATTTTTGCCAAAATGTTAGCAAAACTTGAAGAAAAATTTGGTAAGAAAATCATAAAATTTATATAAAAAAATGGTATAAAAAAACCCACAAGAAAAATCTGCTAATAAGAAAAATTTACAAGTTTAAGTTATATTGTATAAATTTTCTTATACAAAATGATAATATAAAAGTAAAGTAAGTTTGAAAAATAAAAAAATATTATAAAAATACAATTAAATAATGGAATAGTTCTTGTGTGAAAGGTATTATTAATGTAAAACAACAGCCATAAGTACTAATGTTATTAAAAGCAAAAACTTAGTATTAACGTTAAACTATCTAGTATAATAATAACTAAAAATTACTTTTAATTAAATAGTTGTTCTATGTTCATTAAATGATTTATAATCATTAACAATTAATAACTAACCAACTTTAAAAAATATTTTCAAAGTTTAAAATTAACAATTAATAGCATAGAAAATCTTATTGAAAACAATTATAATATAAATAATTTTTAATATATAATTTAAAGGATGAAAGATCTTTTATCCATACTAAATAAAATAAAAAAATATTTTTTTATGAAATTCAAAATTTCCTTTCCTTCCTTATTAGGAAGGAGATTTTGTTTATCAATTTTATTACCTTTCACACAAAAAATGAATGAATTATTAATATATTTTTTTGGTGAGAAAGATTTTTTTTATCAAAAGTAATTTATATATATATATATATATATATATATATTGTAATAGAAACTGTGAAAATCTTGGGGGGTCATGCCCCCTCCGCCCCTCCCAAGCTCGCATTGAGGATATGAATTTAATTTATACAAAATTCAGACATTTAAATCACAATCTCTTTTTCTCTCTTCAACCGCTATATAAGACAAGACAATCTTAACCTAAACTATTTTTTTTGGTAGTATAGACTATTTTTGTTTTCTTTTTTGGTACAAACACATTCTTTCAAGTTAATTAGTAATCATTACTATGACCTAACATTTTTCTCTTACTTTTCAACAGTATGAAAGCAAAATATTTTTCAATAGTTATTAGTTATTATTGTTGAGAAAGATAACCCACGGAGGTAGTTTACGAGGTGGGGGGGCATATGATCCCCTAACTTTTTTCTAATTTGTTTTATATACATATACGTATACATATGATATGTAATATTTGAGTAAGTTTTTTTGGAATCCAATAATAATACTCAGGTATTGTTTATTTCTCTTTTATTTTTTATAAATATTTTATTCTCCTTTCATAATTTTTATTGTAAAGATAATTTTGTTTATGTTTTTTGTTTTTTTAGATAAATATTTTATTTTGCTTTTTGTATTTATTGTGGAGATAACTGTATTTTTTCTTTTTAAATAAAGTATTCAAATATTATTTATTCTTATTTTATCATCTAGTTTGAATATATTTATTAATGTTTTGATAAATTATTAATAAACAGTTATATATTTTTTTAAGAATATATGAATACATCATATCAAAATTCAGTTTTTTTTTTTTTGGAATGACACGGGAAAAACACTGTCAAAACTATGTTAAATCCATGTGTGAAAACATGGTTAAATTTACATCAGCCAAAATAACAATAAAAAAAAGAAGATAACACAAAATAAAAAAAAAATTGATGATCATGTAATTAATCTTATGATTTTGTAGTTGTCCCCCTAAAATTTAATCCAAGCTCCATCCCTACCGGTGAGTAGCATAATTTATTTTAATTTGATAGAATGTTAGAAGATAATTAATATGATTTTGTGATCATTGAGAAACACAATTGAAAGCATCAATATTTTTAAGGAAGAGAATAATTGTGTCGACTTCTGGCTAATCATGGGCTATCTCCGAAACACTAATTTTGTTCTTCCTAAAGGTTTTGGCCTAATCCCCCATAATCCCATATTGCTTCCTGATATCATTCATTTTCTTAATGATATTTGGTGTATAATAACCCTTGGAACTAAAAAAAAAATAAAATCGGGTGTCAGTAGCGCCAGAAGTGCTCCAAAAAATATGTTTTTTTTCTGGAACTTGGCGTGGATAGCGCCAGAGTGGCACGATCAACGTCAGGGCAAGATCTGAACCACTATAAAATGTCATTTCACGCGTTTTGGGACCAAAACTCTTCCTGTCTTCTTCCTCTGAACGTTTTCCTCCATTGTTGAGCTTGGGAAGCTCCATACCATTCAACCATTGACCAAAACACTTCACACCCAACATGAAACTTGTAGGGAATCATCCTATGACCTAGAATCCTTCATCACTTTTCCTTAAAAACCATCAAACGGAGAGATCGTTTTCTCTAGGGAACTTCTCAAAACTTCGATTTTGAGGGGAAAAGAGGCGATTTGCGAACACCCAAGCTCAGAGAAGTTGTCCACTAGTCTTCCTTATCGATTTAGAGGTAAGAAATAGAAATTCTACCGATTATTTGAGAATTTGTTCTTAAGGTGAATACTGACCCATTTGAGTTAGAGCTGAAATTAAGCTTGAGTCCTTTAGAAAACTATGCTTAGGAAGTTGTTGTGATGAAGGTTTGAAATATTGGTTTTATGGACTTTGGAATTTGGCTCTGAAAAATGTATGAGTGGGATGAATGTTGGTCAAATTGATGATATTATGATGTGCATGAGTCTTGATGCTTGTACAATATGTGTTCAAGAGACTATATAAACGGTGAAATTGTGTTGAAATAATCGTTTTAACCATATTGTTAATCCTTGAGTTTTGACCTGTATAGTGTTGAATTCTCTGAATTGGTTGATGCAGAGTCTTGGGGAGACTCTAGTGCCTTGGTTAGACCGAGATAGATCCTACTGAGGGTCTATGAGTTGACTATTAGGTGATTAGTTCTGATAATCTTAAGATAGATGACTAAGAGGTTTAAATGGAAAGGAATAATGTTTCTTTTCATTCTAACGATTGAGAACCGTTATTGATTGTTTGTATGCCTTCATGTAGGGCATGATATGGAGACTACTATCGGTTGTGATCACGAAGCCGGGAGAGCCGGTGTAGCCCTGAGAGCAGGTAAGCTCTTTGTTCTTGGGAATGTTTTCCATTGACTGTGTTTCATACTCTGAGGGAGTGATGGTTGTTGTATGTCATGATGCATGTGTATTGAAATTGTGTGTTACTGCTTTTATTGAGAACATGTATATGATGTACACTATGATTATATGTTGTATGATTGATGAGATTCTCTGGCCAGTAGAATAGATTATTTATGAACTTTCCTTGGAAATGTGCCCTTAAGTGGATGATCTTCCCTTGGAAGTGCCATACATGTCCAAGTAAGTCTTGAGAGAATGTGCCATTCAGTGGATGATCTTTCTCAGGCATTGGTATGAAGTCCTGAGGGAATATGTCCTTCAGTGGATGATCTTTCTCGGACAATGTGCACAGAGTCTTGAGAGAATGTGCTCTTAAGTGGATGATTTTTCTCAGGCAATGATGCGGAAAGTCCTGAGAGAATGTGCCCTTCAATGGATGATCTTTCTCAAGCAATGTTATGTGTGTATATGTATATTGTTACACATGTGTTGTGTTATACATGTGATATGCTTTATGAGAGCTGTGATGGCTGGTTGTGTGTGTGATGCCAATTTTAATACTATGTACCATGGAAGTGAACTAGGGGGAGCAAAAACCTCCAAGAATCTTGAGTTTACTGAGATTTGTATCTCACCCATGTGTGGGGATTATGTTTTACAGGTGATACTCAGCGAGCGGATGGTGGGTCACAGGACAAGAGACCCGAGCTTTGATATGGTTCTGTAGGAACCTTAGACATATATTTTGAAAGCATGTTGAATCTTTTCTTTTGGTTATGCTTGTATTTTGTACCCCTAAGGGGAGGATGCACAATTAGTGTGCTTTTTGTATATGTTGTATATCTGAGAGTTTGGTGTATGTAAAGAGGACAGAGTATATGATACCTTATTTTATACAACCATTGTTGAGATTCTTTTACTGAGTTATATGGCTTATTTTGGTTCTCTGATTATTATGATGCGTGTAATTACCATACATAATGTAAAGATGCTTTTGTTGATGACGTATGATGGCGTTATCTTATTTATCGCTTCGGAATTGATTAGTAGTAATTAATTGCTGTGCTTAATGAGTATAAATGAATGTTAATAAACCGAATGCATACGGGTCGTTACATGGTGTCTCTCTAATTGGTTTGCAAAAGGTAATCAACATAGTTGAAATATTTTTGCTATTTAGCTTCTGCATACTAATTCTATAAAAATAAAAAAAGAAACACATAATGATAAATATTTTTGTATAAAGTTTGATGCTAATATATTTGTTAGATAATATTAAAATTTTCATAATTGGCCCTCTTGTCCTTTTGTGAACAAGAAGGTGTCCATTTATAATTTTCTTAATTATACTATGAACTAAGAAAGTTTGAATCACTAGATCCTGACAACCGGAAATTCGGGTCTGCTAGTTCATGTTCCGAGTCATACTTGTATACTACTCATGCTAATGCTATACATGCTCCCCGTGTTGACACTTGATACTTTCCCAACTAGTATGTATTACTTCAACTTCTCACTTTCAAGGAAACAACTTTTAGTTGACTCTTGTGTTATTTCTTGCACTTAGCTCAACTTTATTTCTCATCTTCATATATGTTTAATTATAATTTTTTTCAGAAAGAAATACTCTTTTAAAAGTGGTTCTTTCATCAAAATTTTATTAATATTTATATTAGCAAAATAAATTAACTTCCAACATATATATTATCATCGATATTATGATCCTAATTAGCTCAATTGCCACCTAAACTAAATCTATCACAAGTTCTCACGTGTCACAGTTTTGACTCTCAATTTCTCACTGTTTAATCGATAAAAAGTAGAAACTTCTTTATTATTAGTAAGAGTATACCATATGAATCACATTATAGAATTAAAAGTCGAAAAAAGTGTGACCTGCATAGATTTTGGCGTTTATTTGAGTGTTTGATTCGATTTTGAAAAATTGTTATATTATTTTTTCCATGAGAAAGAGTGACCACCGACCATTACGTAAACGTGGAAAACGAAAACGACCATAAACACGCAGGGGCTCAGAACACGGTTCTGAATTCTGAATGTTGAATACAAATTCTAACGATAAGATTTAGTTTATGTGGGAATTGAGCTTTGGGGTAATCATAAACTAATTTTTTTTTATTAAAGTTAATTATAAATGAATTAAAACCATTAATTATTAAAAAATAAATTATAATTAGCTTAATGATTTTACTAATCATAATTATTTATTAATAATCTAATAAATGAATCAAAGTCGTTAATTTATAAAATTAAAGGAATCAAATGTTATAATTAAAATTTAAAGAGACCAAAATTATGAATTTAAAGAATTAAGAGACCAAAATTAGAATTTAATATAATCATTAATATACACGTAATATCATCGTAAACATACTCCTAAAATAAATATTGAATAACATATATAAGGAGTTTGGGAATTTTTTGTAATTGTAGAAAAATGAAAATCATAAATTTAAGTCATACAGTTAAACATTGATAATTGAGATTAAAAGTAGTAGTTAACTAATAGTTATATGATTACTTAAACCAGTCGTGTATGTTTATCTTTTAGTTTT
>PYAF01003854.1:271587-292958 GCA_007407185.1 Glycine tomentella
ATTGCTTCTTTATAAGATTATAGAATAAAAAGTATTTCCACTATTAATCAACATATATATTATTTACTCACAATAATACTGAGTGTTAAGCAAATTATAAAAATAATTAATGACATTACTTCTACTTTATCATATAGTATCGGTTCAAAAATTATTATCAATACGATTAATGCCTCTAAAAAAAATTACTATTAAAGAATTTTCAAAAACTTGTTGGATCCTAGATAAATTCTTTGAAATAGTATCATCACATGTCTCAAATTTTATATATATATATATATATATATATATATTAAAACGGATTAAAAAATCAAATTTAATAAAAATTAACTTTTATTTTTTTCTTTAATTTTTATTGAATCGTATTGATTTATAAACAATCATATAAACAATTATCCCTCATGCAATTCTAAAGCATGACAAAACATAGTGGTACACGCAAACATACGTGCTTTTAATTAATATTTCTTTTGACTTTATTCTACTTTTCATTGTGCAATCCAAACTTATCAAGAATATTCATAGCATAATTTTACTAAGTTGATTTCAGATCCAATTAGTGTGGAGAATTCAAATATAATTCTAAGTGTCTTTCTAGTAATGTATGTATGTATGTATATATATATATATATATATATATAACTAATTAATTATAAAATTATAAGTGAATCATTATTTATTTAATTTTTTAATTTGAAAGCTAAGACATATATAATGTTAATTAATTATTATGCTTTTTCTTTAAATCCATTATATCAGAATTTTGGACCATGCACGTATACGTGCTCCCACAGGTTGAGACCAGTAGAAAAAATATGTTCCCCACGACCATGACCTGAGATTTCTCTGATGATAAATAGCTTGTAAGGATTTAATCAACTGAGAGTTCCAAATACGTACCCAAGTCTCAACTGAAACTATAATGGAAAATGAGTCAAATTAAGACTTATCGTTAATGTGGTTACCCCAAAGAGGCAAATTAAAAGCAAACATGAAATGGAAAAAAAAAAAAAAAAAAGCACATATATGAATGTCACCTTAAGTCCTACAAGTAGATTCTATGTAGCTTCTTCGCCGTTGCCAAGCATTGAAATTCACGTGTCCACATGTGTGACATGTTACGTAGACACCAAGCTTGATTTGGTGTTTAACACTATATCTTGGTGATCAAGATATTAGATATATTCAAGACGGGTCGATGCTGATGATGTTCTTTCACTTTCTTTACCAAAGCAATCTAATTCGATTGGCTAGATCACGAGAGCATTTATGGAATAAATTACATATACCACCGATGTCTAATAGTTATAATTTCAATTTTCAAAAAACTCACTATTTATTTCTTTAAATAAACTGACATTTTTTATTGATAGAAATTAAACTTAGGTAGTAGAGAGTTTACCTAAGTTATAATAGTAAATAATTCTTTTTCATTTTATAGTGCATAGACCAACTAGCATTACCTTTTTTTTATTTTAAAAAAAGACCAACTAGCATTAATTGCCTATTATTTGTTATTGTCGGTAGTTTTTGTTTGGCAAAAAAAATCTAAAAGTCAACTCTAAAACAAGTAAAATCAAACTTAATTTTAACTCTCCAATAAGAAATTGATTTAGTACAAGTGGATAGTAACGGTAAGTTTAACAAATATTAATACAAGTCAACAATGTAGTTTTTGGTAGTTATATACAAGTCAACTATATTTATATTATTTAATAAGCTAGAAAAAATAGACAACATTCAATCAAGAAAACACAAAAATCGACTTTTATTGAGGCTTTTTAGTAAAATTTTGACATAGCATAGGTTTAAAAGATTTTAAAAACATAAGTTTAAGTATAAATATTAATTGTATTTGTTATTTCAAATTAATTCTTTTATATGAATTTTTTCAACATTATATAATTATGTAGCACTAAAAAGTTTAAATCAATCAATAAAATTAAAACGATAAACTTAGGAAAGTAACTATAATTTGAAGCACTCAGAAGTTATTTATGATCCCCTAATCTTGTTAGTATAGACATCTACGCATTTTATTACTTTTCAACCGTATCGGTTATAAATATATACATAAGATTATTTTTTGAGGAATGTAGGGACATTATCTCTAATGCTTTTTTCTAATATTTTTCTTGTAATTTAGTTAAAATTTATTGAAAATCATTAATGTTAATAAGTTTCACTTTTAAATATTAAATGAGAAGTCAACCCCATCAAAAAAATTGTCAGGAGACTTTAACTGAATTGGTTGAGCATATTGTGTAAGTTATATTATAAATCTTCAATTCTTATTGATAAAAAAAATCCATCAAAATTAATGAATTTTCACCAATCACGAAATGAGTGTTAGAAAGAGAGTAATATCATTAGCATTTTTTTATACTGAAAATAAAGAATTTTTAGCGTATGTGAGCTTAGGTTATTTGATTGAGTAGTAAAAAAAGGGTTAACAAATACAGTAATTTGGATTTTCATCTTCTACATAATAATAAATTGACTGGAAATTTATGTCCAACCCTTTTTCTGGGGCAAGACTTGTTGTTTGGTATATTTTTCAATTAATGAAGTAACTTGCTGCTACAAACCTTTTGGGATTTAATTTTCAAATAGCTAGCTAGTGTGAATTTGTGTATCATACACAATGCACTTTATTTAATTTGTCTTGGTCTCCTCAAAAATTAAAATTGAATCGACCCTCTTCAACGTTTAAAACCATTCCAGTCAAGGGATTTATTGTTAATAAGCAGCATGGATATTACAAACTTTAGTATTTCATGTATCTATGATCTTGTTTAGATAAATTTGTTCATATATTTTTATTAAAAGAAAATAAAACGGTAAAATGATTTTTTTCATAAGTTAAAATTAATATATATTTCAACTTTTATAAAAACACTCTCATCAAACTACTCCAAAAAGTAGGGTGCATAAGTTGATTAAAATTTAATTTAATTTATTTTTTATTTCTTTCTTTTATAAAATTGGAACCGTGTACTAAATTCACTAGTCACTTTTATACGATACATATATAAGAAATTTGGATCACACAGCCACATATAAACAATCAAAATTAAAAGTTAATTAGTTAGTGACAACACGACTATTAAGAAAATCGTGTACAATAATTTATATTTTAATCTTAATCAATTAAATATGGTTTATATATATAATTAACCTATTACTTTCTCCTAGTCTTTGATACCGAGTACATAATATTTAAAAGGAGGTGTAAGAAAATGCTTTAATTTCTCTTGCTACCTATGTTGGATGTTGACGAGGTGTGAGCATGACAATATCAAGTTTATATTTTTTTTTTGTTTTTTATTTTTCACACTCTCTTTAGATATATTTTGAAAAATTATTAAAAAAAATACGAAGAAGCGTGTATATTAGCTAAAGTAGAGTTGTTCAAACTATGCCTAAGCATAGTGTTTCAACCTGGTTCAAGTAAGATTGTTTGTAATTATGGATACTTCTCATCTATATAAAATAAAAAATATAAAAAATTTATTACTGTGTAGAGGTAATGAAGTATGATTATAAATATTTTATAAATACTGTTATCAAATTAAATATTGCATTATTCTATATGTATGCAAGACATTAGTGTTTTTGATTATTTGACCAACTTTTTTACCTTTAAAAATTGTGGCATAGAATATGCAGTTCATGGTGACATGAAAATATGGGTTTTAGATGATTATTTCAAATTATGGAATGAAATACTACTAAGTTGATGGTATGAGTGGTTTTGGATTTAATTTTTTTAAGTAAGATGTTTTAATTTTATGGATGAAAAAAATGTAATTAAGAAAAAAAATTTCACTAAAAATGATCAATCAAATTTTTCGACAAAGATTAATCACTAATAAAATTAATAGATCTTCCACACCAATGGTATAAAAAATATTAAGGAATGAAATATACAAAGTGCTTTGTTTCAAAAGTGCGTGACATTTTGATCTTGATATCGTATTATAATTGTATTCTTTTGTCTGGGGGTGGGGGAGGCATGTATCTTGCTTGAATTAGTACAGTATATTGGATATAAATGTTTTGAGTCTGAAACTGATTAGATCCTCACAATGCAGCATAAGATCATTATTCAACACCTATAAAAGTATTATTAATTTACTGAACAAGACAATTGATTTTTAGAAGAACCATGTATTAAAGACTCTGTTAATTTCCATCAATGGTTGTTTTTAGCTAGGCTTTAAAATATTCCTTTAATTTTTTTTATAAAAATTAAAATAGTAGATGAGCTTATAATTTGCACACTATTATAAATTTATAAAAGTACCTCGATGAATGAATTGAATCATTTTCCATAGCCAATTATTTAGATATTATTTATTTAATTTTTCATTTTTGAAGGAGCTAAATATTTTTTAGTACTCTTGTTGTGGTTTTTTTTAACATTTTCTTCATTGCGTCAGCTTAGGATTTATTTTTGTAAGATACATAATGCTACTTTGAAGTTTTGATAACTTTTTTTTTTTTTTAAAAAAAGAAGTAATTTTATAATCCTATTTTCAAAAGTCATTCTTTTTTACTTTTGAGGAAAAAAAAAGTTTTGCGCTTACTGATATTTTTTAAAAACATGTTCGCAGAAAAATCTTAAAATTGTTTAAAGCATATTTTTTTAAAATTTAAATTGTTTTTTTTAAAGAAAAATGGATTTTGGCCATATAGATCGGTCTAATTGGACTTTTAAGTTGAAAACTTTAATTTTAACTCGTAGAGGATTTGTTTGTTTGAACTTTTTCATCCCAGTACTTCGTTTAAAGTTAAAATGCTATTTTTATATATTAAAATATGTATATAATAAAATCGCATTTTTTTTTAAGTTTAAATTATTGGATATCCATACCAACATCAAGTTGGTTTAACAATAACTAAGTTTAAAGGTTTCATGTTCGAGTAAAAAACGTGGTTAAGAAGTGATATTCTACCAAAGTAATCAGTGCATTTTTTTGATAAAAATTAATCATCAGTATAATTGATAAATATTTATGTTTTTTAAATGCAATTTTTTTATTAATGAACTTAATTGAAACACAAGGTGTGTCCACAATGAAGCCAATCCCGATATTACAAGAGTGTACAGCATTCTCAAATGATAAATATAGATTGTGTTACAAATGATGGATTTGCTGAAACAACATTTTCTAATACTATAACAGCGAGCTCGGAAAATTAACAATCAGTAACTTTTGCATTCTGGGTCAAGAACATCTTGTGTTGGGAGAAACCAAATGAAGGTCATTTTAAGTGCAATGTAGATGCGACAACTTTAATGATCAAAATCAATATGGATTTGGTATTTGTATTCGTGATTATAGATGAGATTTTGTTACTGCCAAGTTTGTTTGTTATTCAGTCAGGACAACGTCCAGCATGAGCACAAGCAGTGGCATTGTTGGAGCTCTCTCTTGGATTAATCAACTTCACATGCAGCATGTTATTATTGAGCTTGATTGCAAATATGTTAATGATTGTCTAGATAGAAATAGCTTCATTTTTTTTTTTATTTTTGAATTTGGAGTTGTTACTCATAATTGTAAACAATTGTTTTCCTCCCTTCAAAACGTCACAGTGTGTTTTATTAGGCAACAAGCTAATTAAGTAATTTATCTCTTGTAAGAGTATCTTAATTATTTGTTAGTCACCAAATTTTTTATTATGTTTCCTAACTGTATTGAAAGTCTTATTGTTAATGAAGTATTATAAGTTTTTTTTTTCTTTTAAAAAATTGCCATATAACTCCCTTAACCAACAGCTTATTGTAAATTGACAGAATAAATTGAATTAAATAAAAAATAAAACCATTTTTTTATTAAGTTGATTAGATTATATTTCAAATCTAATTTTAAAATAAAATAACTAAGTCTCATTTGGGTGGCTCCGAATTACTGATTTTTTTTTTTCAAAACAAACTCATTTGATATAATTGGAGTTGAAATAATTTTTAACTCAAATTTTAAACACTTTTATATTCATTTTCATAACCAAGAAAAACAATATGTGGATTTAATTTTTTAGTTTTAAAAAAGTATAATCTACCTATATTTTTTACGATGCTTTATATTGTCACCATTATTATTGACATTTTTTATAACGACATTTCATATTGTCACCACTATCATTGACATTGACATAGATCCACCTCCATAAACACTATCATTGCTATCACTATCACCATTGTCACTAACACTATAGTTTTAAAGTTGACTTACTGATAAAGAAAGGAAAGAAGTTGTGAATTTGAATCTCTCACTAACAAAGTAACAACTAATATTTATTGATAGAATAAATGATATTGACATTATTATTATCACTATTATCACAAAAAGATACCTTTAAATCAATATTAATAAGATTGAATTTTTTTGAAATGAGTTTATTTTGAAACTAATAATTTAAAGGAAAAATTACAACTAAATTTTAAAAGTTGGTTTTAATTTTTTTTAACTAAAACTAAAATGTGAAATTTTGGAAACTTACAAATAAAAACCACTTCAAACAGCCCTAAGTTATATAAACTTTTTCTGGTAAGCAAACAAATCTATTTTCACCCTCATTTACCTTGGCCATAAAAGTTAATGTTAGAGTTGTTATAAATTGGGAGTTTTCTCGTGGTCCTTTGAGGTGAGGTCGAAAGAGTTGTAAAACTTTGTCCTTCTTTGATGTCTCCAACTTCCTGTCACTTTTCTGCTATCTTTTTTCTTCTTAAATTTTTCGTCAGTAATTTTAATTAATTAATTAGAGGAGTAGAATGTGATGGACGACGAGTAAATTTCCTTTCGTTCAGCCTATTTTTACGTTTGATGGTGTTAAAGACTATTAAAATCAAATTGTCGAAATTGGACTTAGAAATGAATCTTACTTCATACAAGTTGAGGTAAATAATAATACTTTTGTGCTCTCTATTGAAATTGGCACATGGAGTGTTTGTTGCTCGATTCTTTTTATGGTGCCTCTTATCCATTATGCTTATGTTTCACCAATTAGTTGGTACATGCTCAATGTAGAATTCAATGTACCTTAATGCCAATTGTCATTTATTTTACTACAAATGAGTGGGTATCTCCACTAAGCTCTCCCAAATACTAGTTTTGAAAATATATGAATATTGACTATCTTGTTGAAATTATCAAATGAATACCCTAAATATCAACCCTTGTATATGTCTTAACTGTTCTAATAAGTTTGTAACTTCTAGCATCGTTTGTGATAAAGTGCCTTGGAGGAACTTGTGTTAGATCTTCTGAAGGGTTATGATGGCATTGAATTGAGCTGTTAAAGTTTGACTTCAACTTTCCTTGCTAGAAATGTCACTTTATTGAGCATGTTGGCATCCTAATATTTGCATAATCCAACCTTACAAACAGATTGTGGCTGCGATAGTGTTAAATACTTGGAGAGAGTATTTTACTATTTATGATGATCCTATCCTACTCAAACATAATTGTCTTTAGAGTTTGTTTGAATGAGAGAATTAAAATGGAGAAATTAATTATTCAGAAGATTTAAAATTCTCTCTCCCTAAATAATCTGTTTTGATGCTCATTTAGAAGAAATTTAAAATTTTGACATTTTAAAATGAAATTTGTTTTTAACCATAAATTTAGAATTTTAAATTCTTTCAAAAACCAAGGAATTCTAAATTCTTCGAATTCCTCTTTCACCCTCCCCAAAACCTAGACTCCACCGACCCTAACTTCCTTGGCTCTGCCATGCATGCACCACGATCCTCAGGTCTAGATCCTCCTCGTCCTCCTCCACATAGCTCACGTCGTCCACTAGCACCGTTTGAGCCTTCAGCGAAGCAACACACACTCGTTGTCGCCGTAGAAGTAGAGGCCAGAGGACAACAAGGCACGCAGAGAGCTTGGAGGCGACGTCGTTGAAGAAGAGGTTCTGCTGGTGGTGGGTGACGACGTAAAAGGGGGAGAGCAGGGTGGTGATGTGGTAGTGGGCGTCAGTGATGCGCAACTTGACTTCAACCTCCATTAGGGAAGAAAGTATGTAGAGGGTTTTACTAGGAGAGGCCGATGCGATGCGCCTAGGAAGAGGGATCTTCGCCGCCGCAATCCAGCTGACGAAGGAGAGCAGTGGTGCTAGCGGGAGCAGTGGTGGTGGCGGAAGCGTTGCGACGACGAACTTCCTCGAGTTCTTCTTTGTCTTCGATCTTAACTTCGACTTTGGTTGGTTTTCTCCTCAGCATTTTGTAACTGATGCTCATTCCTCTTTCTACAGTGATTTCAAAGTTAGCCCTATCCTTATGTTTAAAATATAATTGGAGAAAAAAGAAAAATGAAATATAATAAATTAAAATTATTTAATTCAAACAAAGAATTCAAATAATAATAAATTTAAATTATTTTATCTAAACAAGAAATTTGAAATTCAAGAAATTTAAATTGTTTTATCTAAATAAAAAATTTTAAAAATTCAAGAATTTTAATTAATATATTTTAAATTTTCTAAAATTTTAAAATACTTTATTCACACACACTCTTAATAAAAAATACGTGACTGCTTATAATTTAGATAAAAAAAAAAAAAAAGATTGTGGCTGTGGTAGCTTTTAGAGAGCACATTTTCAGCCAGCTTTCAACGAGCCTTCTCTGACAGTCAAGTTCAGCTCACTCCCTAGAGAGGTATTCCTGCCATGATTAATGCTTCATTCACTTCTAAACAACTGTCATACACGTCCTTTGATATGTTACATTGTGTTAGTATGTGGCATTGATTTGGGACCTTGAAGGTATCTTTTTTAACTTTTCAATCTGATACTTTGTTGGATTATCTTGCCTCTAACCACAACCACGATTTCTAATTATTTTAAAAAGATGATAATAATTTCACATAAGTCGTGTATCAAAAGGAAAGAAAATAAAAATACAAAAATAATAATATTAAGATGATCGTGAGGCCATACAAATAATAAAATATGAAATGATTATATACCAAGCGAGTTTGGTGTAGAAAAAATAATAGAAAAATTACTTAAGGTTGTTTGTTCACATAAAAATAGGCCACGTAAAGTATCAATGAAAAAGAAGAAATTGCATAATTTTTAATCTTATAAAAAGATAAAAAGAACATTGAAAAAAATTGTCAAAAAAAAAATCTCATGATAAATAATATCTTTGAAGATTCTTCAACCAAACTGAATTACATTGTATAATGCATGTAACTGAAATCATATAGTGAAGTAAGACTTTGTCGTTATTATCATTTTTGTGTATTAGAGACTTGGGTTGAGTGAGATCAACTGCAGTTTTTAAAATCATAGGTCAAGTAATCAAGTGTCGACACAAACATGAAGTGCAACATTTGTTTGAGATGATAGACTAATACTATCGAATTAGAGTCACAGATATATTACTTTTAAATAATAATCTTTAGATTAAACAAATAAATCTTAGTCCAAAACCGAGTCTAGTTTACCCACCAAAGAAAAAACACAGAGAAACCTCAGGTAAAAATAAATCTTAGTTGAATAATGAATATCAGGTAGCACTCGGCAGACACCAATAATTTCTGGCAGGGACTATCCAAGATTTGAGCCAGAAGTTTCTTTCAATCTGGCCACAATGAGAAGTATCAACCTACTATTTGCCATCTGTAATGATCCCTACGACTCTTTTACTTCTACTAATCTTCCTGATGAGGGTCCATGTTCAAGTTTAGCAGTAGGCTCTGCCAGCACCGTTTGTGGTTCCAGGTCATTCTTAATGTCAGTTTGATCGTCTTCAAATCACCACCGTCTGTTAATGGGAATGTAAGTGAAGATTTGGGAAATTTTATGCAGGAGAGAAGGAGAATGAGAAAGAGAAAGAAAGGGAGAAAGATTCACCTGCTATGCTTGCTGACAAGTCCTTGTACAGTCTCAAAAAACAAGGGAACATCAAAATTTTGTAGGAGGATATTTCTCTCATCAGCTCTTCGCTCACCTCAGTAAAGTTGAACTTGCGCTTCCACACATTATAAGTTCCGGAATAGATTGAATCATCAACTTTGTGACTTTAAGGTTGCATATGAACTGAAATAGGTAGTGATAAAACTAAAAAGAAACTATGCACTCCATTGTCCATAGGTTCCTCGCTATGCAAAGGTAAGGAAGATGAATAGTGTATCCAGTCTTACCCTTGTATATGCAAAGAGATTGCTATCAGATTCGAATTCATGACCAACAAGTCACCAAGACATAACTTTACCGTTGTGTCAGATCTAGGCATGTAGAATATTGCTATGAATAGCAATGATAGGAAACGGGCTAAAGAGGAAACGAGTTGATGTTTAACTACATGATTGAATGGACATTGAACAAGAGATTATAGGACTTCTTTGTCAATCACTTACCAATTCAATTACCCTCATTAATTCCTTGCAAACTCCTTGCTTCCTGTATGCCATGTCTGTAGCAATAAATGGCATTTCTGCAATCCCTCCCCTATGAAATCTATAGAACCGTGAAGTAACAATTCAATAACAATATGTATCTCAATCAATCATTGTTAACACAACAAAATTATAAATATGATGTCAAAGGCAGAGAGCATCAGAGCGCTAGGGAGATTTCTTAGTTACAAAGAGTATTCACAAACTCAATGACCGAAAAAAGTCGTAAAGATTACTATCGAACAGAAAAAAAAAAATACCTTATAGAAGCTGCAGCAATGATCTCATCATCTTTCTCCAGAACAAACATATAAAAACGGCTAAAATCAATCCTGGTTAAGTTTGACCTGAATAGTAAATGGCAACAATTGATCAAAAGGTTGTTAATGGCTGACTGCTTATACAAAAAATAGAAATATTAGAAGCATTTTAGAAAGTGCTGAATGAACAAAATAACAAGAACATGATGACAGCAGCAGTAATGAGTCACGTGCCGTAAGATGGACAAAACTATAAGTGCTGCAACAATGTGGAATAATACTATCTATATGCTTACCCGCGACTGTAAACTATACTTTGAATCACGTTGATGCCCGTATGTGTGTCGGTTAGTTTCTTGAAAGCTTTATTCATAAACATCCAAGTAACTGCAACCATTGAGTTATTTTCTGAGCATAGATTCGTATCTGCAAAAACCTTCTTGGTTAACACCCCAAAAATATTTTGCCGAATAATCATTTCTGATTCCGAGTGAGACATCCAATTTCTTGTATATCTTCAACAATGCACATAGTCAAAATTCTAAACGTGATGGAAAACACACAAAAAGTCTGGAATTTGATTTTCTATGTTTCATGCACGAATCATAGAGAAAGAATATGTACCTCTGGGAAAACTGGCCCACAATACGATCTCGAAAGCTTAGGGTCCACAGGTTCTTTTGAGAATTCTTTTTCAAATTCTTCAAAGCACTCCCAATGACCTACAGAAGAATGAAAGGGAGGCGGGGAGTTTTAACAAACCAGACCCCAATTTGGAAAGCAACCCACTCTCAATAGGAAAAGAGGGAGGAAAAGAAAGAAAAGTAAACAAAGCTAAATGGATATCGAGTAATCTTACACTTATTGTCACATAGGGAGAACTTGAAGCCTTCTTTTTTCTCTATAACCAGGTCCACAACCAGCCCACTGTATTTGCATACACAATATGGACAAAACCAATCATTTTGTGGAACCCTATGCAGTATAAAACGAAAGTATTCACAACATCATGTAGACCATCAAATACATAGTTTACATCAGATAGATTATTTCTAGTAATGTGAACAGACCCTTTCTAGAAAGGAAAGGAAAAATCAATTTGATTACCTCTATATTCATACAAGATAGATGATATCTGGAGGGACACTTGTCACAGCAGATTAAGTTTCCCCTGTCGCCACAGACTGAACAGGCATCATCATTTGATCTGCAGCAGTTTCTTTCTGCACATATGAAAACATACGCCGGCATGTTCGTTTCCTGGTACGTAGGCAAGCCTCCTTCTGGCATTGCCAGAGCGATATTTTTCTCTGACACAAATATGTTCATAGGGTTGTCTATGATCACTTCCAGCATGGTTCTCAAAGGCCCACACTGATAGAGAATTCCACTCCTGTTAATTCTTCCTGTTATCCTTTCCACTATGCCATCATTATAGCATACTAGTTCATCTTCCTTAATAATTTTACAGTCTATCAACCATGACAAAATGGATTTTTTTTTTTTTACAAATTTTCTGGTTTTGTTCTCCTTTTTTTGCCCTTTTCTGAGTAGGGTGGCTCCGTGTACCCTGTATGCCCCTTGTACCCTGTCTTCCACCACGCCCACCCTATCTGTGACTCCTTCCATGTTGTCCATGACCCTGTAAAGTTCTTGCAATCAAATCTCCACTTGAGTACATCATGTCAGCCTTCATTGGTCTTGGATTGTACAATGTTATGTTTCCAACATTTAAATCCCCACCTGATTCCATGAGTTCAGTCACCATTACTCTTGCAGAGCGTAATGATGTATTTCTGCCTTGTCCACAATCCCGTCCACGTCTTGTAATCAAATTTACATTTGATTGCACTATTTCAGTCTCCATTGCTGTCAGTTTGTATGCTGTGTTTACACCTCGTCCACTAGCCCGTCTACGTTTAGCAATTGACTCCACACTTGTATCTGCCTTTTTATGCTTCACTGCTCTTGGAGTGCTTAATGAGGTGTTTCCAACAGTCAAATCCTCGCTTGAGTCTATCATTTAGTCTCCATTGATCTTGGAATGCCTAATGTTGTGTTTTCTTCTTGTCCACAACACTGTCCATGTCTTGCATTCAAATCCATAGCCGACTCCACCATTTCAGTCTCCATTGCTCTTTGAGAGTATGATATTGTTTCCCCACCTCTTGCAATCAAATCAGTCTCCAATGCTCTTGGAGAGCGAGATAATGTGTTCCTTCTTCTTGTTGGTCTAGTAGACCTGACTCTTGAATTATCAGAACTGTACGAGTCAGGCTTAGGATCACTTGGGCCCACTGGCGGATCCGACCCTAGGTCAGTATTGAAGACAATTTATTTAAAAAAATAAAAATTAATAATTATCATTATCATATGGAATAGTTGAATTCAAATACAAAGATAAAATGTACAAAATATAAAATTTTAAGATAAACATTTGCATTTTATTAAAATAAGAGAGTGCATTTACTTACTCTCACATTTGAACTGGTAAGGAGGTTCAAATACATAAAATTAGGGAGTTCAAAATATAAAATTAGAGGGTGCAAAATATAATATTTTAGTATAGATACTAATGATTTTATTGAAATAAGGGGGTGCATTTGTCCACCCTCACTCCCACATAGCTCCGCCGGTGCTTGGGCCTACATAGTTTGCTTTATTATTGCAGCATGTCAGGGTGGAGACCATGTTGTTGGTTCTATTCAATGAAAGTTCTGGTCTGACAATATCGACTTAAGGTGCCAAAATATCTGTAATAGAATTACAAAACAGCTTAAAAAGGACTTTCATACTCACAAACCAGCATAATTGAAATATGTTGCTCGAAGCTAATAAATGAAAACAAGGAAATTTATGTCATAAAATCATATCTGATGAACTATGTATTTATTTGTAGTATAGTCCTCTATAAATTTTACAAAGGATGTAAGTTATGTGGAATCTGCACAAAAACATTGAAAACTGAACACTGACAGAAGGATCAGATCATAATCATGGGGGGAAACAACGAATGTGTTATTCTCTCCATAATAAGAAATTGACAAATTGCTGCTTGAACACATAATCTTCTTTTTCATACTTAAGTTTTTGGACTACTTCAAAATGCTAAGCAATCAGATATTTTTCATTAATGAACCATGCAGGTCAAGTTTCATCATGCATGTCTAATCTAGTTAATCTTTTCTAACGAAGTTTTCTCTGATGTGATATCCACTATTATCACCATAATTAATTGATCAATTTATCAGTGTGAGACAATAATCGATCAACAAATCTCCGTCTCTGTTGTACCAAAACTTCCATCTGAACTCATTTTGGCAATTAGTAGATACCAATGACCATTTGTTCTATCTTCAAATGACTTAAAAAAATTACTTTGAAGAAATTCACTTTAATGAAATAGTAGTCTGAAAATCTGAAAATTAAATTGGTCCTAGGAAGCCCAAATGCATAGTATGGAGTGGGTACTATATGGATATGGGATATGAGGAATTTTTAAAGAATCAAGATACGACACATCCAAGTTACATTAACAAAAATTTAAATATATGTAACATAAAAGCACAATATTTGTGAAGAGGCATTTACATCACCAATTGCTCATTAATTAATCCATAAACATATCAATAGTCAATAGATGATGAATGCAATTTATAAAAAATACTTGTGGTCATAACAAGTAAGCATAGATACATATCTTTCCCGGACCCATATCAAAATATAATTAATATTCTTTTTACTGTGAACTTGTCACAAAAAATCTACAATTTTCCCTGCCTAGGTCATAATGTTGTAAAAAAACATTAGTTCTGTTCAAAAGAAGTTTTGGCTCAAGAAAGTAAAAACATCATTGTTTGGGAGATGAAATCTGAGAATTATATGCCCTAGCTCGTTGTTTGGAAGAGAGTCATTCCTTTTCAACAATAGACACTATTGGGTTGCCTTTTAACAACAAAAAATTACAGTAATTACATAGCCGTGTCCTGAGCTGTATCCATAGATTATTGGAGCCATATCCATGGAGTTTTGGAGACTTACCGGAGATGTATCAGACAATTTATCTTTTAAAAAGTTGATAGATACTTTTTGGATTCATATTGGGACATATCGACGTGTATCGGTATCAGATATCTGTCCGAACACTAATTCTTTTGTATTTTTGGAGTATCTATACCAGAACAGATAACATCAATCAGGCAAAACAAGCATGCGTAAGTAAAATTGTCATTCACCACACTTCAATCAAGGAGATCCAAACACTTTGGCTAACAGGCGAAGTGGTAATTATATTTCACAAAATCTCAACCACTGAAGACATTGCTACTGAGTAGAAAACATACCTTCAATTTTGGAATAAGATATTTGCCCTAGATTCTTGATATTTTATAGATTCCTTCAAGTTTGTGCGGTGATCACTACAGTTGCAAATGGTCTATAAATCTATGAAATACCAGCACAACTTGAAATAATAAAATTTTTTGCAGTGAATATCTTAAATTGATGAAAGAATTCATGTTACATTTGCTAACAAGAATAGGAAAATCTGTACCACAGGAGATTTTTATTGCTTTGAAAACTGAAACAGATAAGTCATGTCACAAGCAAGAGCAAGACACTGGCAAATAATTTAGACTACACACACTGTTCTCCAGCTAGGTGTTTAGTGCTAGCAGTGAGCCAGTGACTATACAATTCAAAATTGGTCTAAATTTGGATTCCCCAAAGATAATTGTACTCGAAGAAAATCCAAATCGCCAGTAAAAAAAGTTAGGCTGTTTTAGTTTGATTTATTTCCTTTAATATTCAGAATAAAACCTCTTTATATTTTTTAAGAAATTATTTATAGAATTTGGATTTGAGGTATTTGCCAAGTCCTTAGGGTAAATTTTTTATTACGTTATGATTTTAGAGGAGATTTTTTAATTATTATTTGTTTGTTGTATTTTTTATTTCAAAATGAGTCTCTTTTATAAATTTTTTATTATTTTTTATAAATTTGTTTTTTAATTTTTTGAACAGTCCTTGAGTAGGATAGTTTTTTTAATTACTTTCTTGTTTTTTAAAATATTTTAATTAATTCCTTAATAGCTATTTTTATTTTATTTTGATTCATCCCTTGTTTATTCAAATAAACTCCTTTTATCAATATTCATAGTATTGCAAAAATAATGTATTCATTTAATATAAAATTTGAATTTTCAACAATTTTACCAAGTCTTTGACTTGTTTTCTTAAATAAATATAAATTATTTATATTCTATTTACATTTTGAGCATAGAAAGAAAATAATTGAAGTAATTTTTAAATCTATTTTTGCACTCACTTCTTTTTTAGTAAATCTTTTTTTATTTTAATTTATTCCTTATATGTTTAGACCAATAAACTTATATATTCAAACCAATAAACTCTTATAGTTCACTTTTCTACTCTCTTCTTCTCGAATCCTATTAGGTATCTAGAGCATATATTTGATCCCCAATGGTTGAGTTGCCAACTCCATCACCAAAATCTGAATCCACCATTCCCATCACCTTTTTGCATGCTATCATAAAAAAAAATTAGACAATGAAAATTTCTTTCTTTGGTGCCAACAGGTTTAATTCAGTAATCAAACTGCATAAACTTCATTGAAGATTTTGTGAATACCATTGCACCTTCGAAGTTTCTTTCTATTGAAGATACAAATGCTAGACGATTTTTTTGAAGCTTACATTGTATGGGAGGACCAAGATCAAACGATTCTTATTACTTGGTTACAATCGTCAATCTCTAGCAACATGCTCAAGTACTTCACTGATTGTACCAATTATAGGCAGTTGTGGGACAAAATCCAGGACTTCTTCCAGGATCAAACTTACCAACTTCGTACCGAACTTCACAACAAAACCTTTGAGAATCGTCGTTCAGTCTCAAAGCTTCTCTTGCCCAGATAAGCCATAATTGAAGCCCTAATAGCTATCGGTAATGAAATCTCTCCTCAAGAACATCTTGATGTCATTCTTAAAGGTCTACATGAAGAGTACGAACATGTTGGTTTCACGTTCGAAGATATACTAAATTCTTTCTCTGTTGATGACTTGAAACCGTCTTTCTTACACATGAAGCTTGTCTTGAAAAGTTCATAAAAAAGTCTTATCTTCAATGAATCTTGTTGAGTCTTCATCGTCCTCGTCTTACAACCTTCTTCAAGAAAATCTTGCCCAATCCCTTCACTCGAGGCAATCGGATTTTGATTGATCATCAAACTTTTGCTAATCATAGAGGTGGTCAAGAGGGTCGCTTTGCAAGGCATTCTAGAGGTAGTGGTTACTAGATATTTTTATGACATTTAGATTTTTTTTTATCTTTCTAGTTTATTTTACTATTTTTATATTTAGTCTTAGTTTATTTTAAAATACAATTAAAGTACTCTTTAAATATTTTTTGCATTCACAACTTTTTTGGTCAAAGTTTTTTATTTTGAATTATTTCCTTTTATATTCAGAATAAACTATTTTTTTAAAATTTTGTTAATTTTTTTAGTCAAACAATAATTTAATTCATCATATATAAAATTTGAATATCAACTATTAATAAATTTGAGGTTCTTTAATATGTAATTTTTTAATTATTTTCCATTAGCTGAGATTTTTCCATTTTTCTTTATTCCTATAAATCTATTTTGCATTCACTGCTTTCTTATTCAAAGTTTTATTCCATTATTTTCAGTACATAACATTTTCTTCTCTTTTTAAATCTATTTTGTATTCATTGCTTTTTAGTCAAAGATTTTTTTTTAAAAAAAATATTTCCTAATATGTTCAGAATAAAATATATGTTGATTTTTTAAAATATTTTAGTTAAACAATATATTAATTCATTATTTATTCCTTATATGTTTAAATCAATAAACTCTTATAATTCACTTTTCTTCTCTATAATCCTATTAGGTATCTGGAGCATAGATTTGATCTCCAATGGCTGATTTGCCAATTCCTCCGTAACCAAAAGCTGAATCCACCATTCCCATTACTTTTTTGCATGCTCTGAGAGAAAAATTAGACAATGAAAATTTCTTCCTTTGGCGCCAACAGGTTGATTTAGTAATCAAACTGCATAAACTTCATCAATATCTTGTGAATCCCATTGCATTTTCGAAGTTTCTTTTTATTGAAGATAAAGATGCTAGACGATTTTCTGAAGCTTGCATTGTACGGGAAAAACAAGATCAAAAGATTTTTACGTTGGAAATCTTCGTAAAATGCCCAATAAAATTATAAAGGTAAGATGCTAAATAATTTTGAATTTGAATATAAAGGTTTTAATGCTTTGCACCGGTGCACTGCTAAAAGCATGAAAAATTACTGCTATTTCATTGGACCGCAAGTGAGAAAGAGAAGCATGAAGCGAGGAAGACGACCACAAGAATAATAGTTGATTAGAATTGTAATAGCTGGAAAAAAAAAAACTGAAGGAAAAAACCTAAAATCGGAAGAAGAAAAACGGAAAAGGAGGATAGGAAAGAAGCCACATCATTCGTGTTTAAATATGAAATTCCATTTGTACTATTAAACATTTTTCTTTCAAAATATATTTAAATCCCATTATTTTGGAAATCACATAAAATTATCTTGTGATTTGAACATTTAGTTAATAAGTTATGGATTTCACTCATCTTAAATATTATGGTAGACAAGCTTAAACCAAATAATCATTAGAATAAATGTGCATAACTTACACATGCAATCTTGGTATCATTGAATGAAATGTTAAATTGACACATTTGATAAGATCTTGTGTCATGTATCATTTTCATGAGAGCTTTAAGGAAATATTTGATAGAAGAGAAATTTTGAGTTTTCAGATAATCTTGGGTTAAAGGATTTTAGTTTTCCATGTTTAGTATCTATTTTAAAAATAAGATTCATATAAGAATGTTTTTTTTTTTTTTTAACAAGTTTCCTACAAAAACTTTTTCATGAGGGAGGTGGGAATCTTTCTTTCTAAAATTTAATTTTTATTTTAATATAGTAAAAATATCATGTTACTTTTATTAATGTGATAAATAATTAAAATATTGATAAAAAAATATCTTGTAACTCTTTATTTCCTAGAAAATTTATGTAAATATTTTCAATGATCAATTAAAAAAAATTTACTTGTTTCAATAAATATGATTTTTGGGTATGAAAAAGCTTTTTTTCTACCAAACATCCTTTATGAGTCAAACCCTTAACTCCAAGAAACAGTCACATTTCACTCCTATGTAGATATACTTTTTTGAAAGTGCTCCATAATAAACACTTCAGCACATAGTGAAATAAAAAACATAGCAAAAGAAATATAATTAAAAATTATTCCACTAAAAGAGTTGACAAATACTGAAATCCAAAATGTATTAATAATTAATTTATCGGTTGATAATAAAAAAAAAAACTTATTAAATCTAGGAAAGTAATCTCTTTCCTTCAAAAAGAGAAAATAATCCCTTAGTTGACAAGTGTCAAATTTTGGGTAAATTTTTTCCTCCCAAGTTTCTCTTTCTTTTTTTATTTTATTTCATTTACTTCTATTTTGCTCTTCTATTTCCTTTGCTTCTTTCTTTCTTTCTCTCACTTTTTTTTCATTTCCTTTTCTTTTATCTTTTTACTTACACAATTCTTTTTTATAATAAATATTGCAATGATCTGCAATTGTTACATGTCTATCAAAATCAAAGATTTTATTTATTCTTTAACTAGAAAGCTCTTGAATTGGTGTATTTATGAAAATAATGCTCACAAATTTTCACAATTCTAAAACTAGCACTTAGAAATCAAAACTCAAATATAGATCATTCATATACAAATGTATGTTTATATCTTTTTGCAAGGTAATACATGAAACCCTAAGTTGGTCCAACTATACATATATGAATGACTACAAAACAACACAAAAGAAAACATAACCTTTGCTTCCAAGCACATCTACCCATGATGTTTCATAAAGAATGATCTATCTCCAAGAGGAAGACCCACCCTAACACTATTTGCTCCCCCGTACGCAAATTTTGGGATTATCATAGGCACGAACCACACATGCAACATGCAAGGGTAAGCTCACCAAAACAAACATATAAATACAAATAGACTAGAACAATTTATGGAGATAGGTAGAAAACTACTTTAATACACTTTGGAAATACTTTACATAAAATAGTATGTTTACCAAAATCAACTCATACAAAACATCATTTCTTATCAATCTTTATTGAACCTTAAACATTTAAGCTCAACTATTGCAAATGGATACACCCAACATAATCACAACAAGATAATCATCAATTATGATCAATAACATACTTTTATCATCATAATCACACATAATCCCAAGTATCATCAATAACATACTTTCACCAACCTCACAATTTCTTATCATATTCACTCATCACAATTGTCATTACAACTTACCTACAAAAATAACCAACTAGATCATGGTCATCACAATTGACATACACCAACAAACAATTAGGTCACGTTCATCACAACTAGCAACACTGATACACCAGCAGCCCATGACGCCACATCAAACTCAAACATTAACATTGACTTTACTGCATGGAGTTTCAACACAATATGATAAATCTTTTATGAACCCTATCCCCTAGGATAGTACTCTGACTCTAACTATTCAGGGACGCTCTTAAGCTTACTCTACGGAGAAAGTATCGTTTTATCGAAAATAGATAAGTGTGGGTATTAACTTACCTCTATAGGATTTAGACCTGTCAAAACGGGTCAACCCGGCCCACCCGGGTTGGCCCACCACGGGTTGACAACAAAGTGAGTCGGGCCGGGTTGGCTCACTTTGGTGGTGGGTCAGATTTTGCCTAACCCGACTCAACCCACACGGGTTGGTGGGTTATACGGGTTGGCCCACGAGTCGGCTCGTGAGCTGACTCACTTTAAATTTAAAAAAAAAACTTAAAAAAGCACAACATAAGCGCAGAAAAATGAAAATTAAACCAATCTAAGTTTAAACTTTAAACATTACAAACTACATGAAGTCAAACTAAATGTGCATGAAACTCAAACAAACATAAAGAAACATCAATATGTTCAACAATCAAAAACATTAAAAATACTAAAACACAAATCTAAGTCTTCCAATGTCAAATTTCCATTTGTCAATCATCAATATTAATTAGTCTAGGAAGACTGAAGAGTATTGGAATCATGCTTTGACAAATCAATTTGAGTTTCGTCATCTTTATTTTCTCCATTATCTTCATCTACAATAATACAATTCAAAAAGAAATATTTAAAATAAAGTGAATGTTTATTAGTAAACAATAAATATGACTAATGTAAATATAGATTATAAAATATTACCATTAGTCATAGGAGAAAATCTATTTATCCAATTACGAGTCAAAATAAGTGCTTGAACATTATCGGGAAGAAGGGAACACCGGTATTTGTTAAGTACATGAGCACCAATGCTAAATGTAGATTCACTAGCAACTGTAGTTATTGGAATGCTTAACAAATCACAAGCCATTCTTGAAAGGATTGGAAAACGATGTTGTCGATCATTCCACCACTTCAACACATCAAGCTTCTTATTTAAACTTGGTTCTAGGTGTCCATCATCCAAATATATATCCAATTCAGACTTACCATTAACCGAGACATTTTGGCTCACATAATTTATATATTCCTATGCAATTCAAAA
>PYAF01003854.1:306267-327246 GCA_007407185.1 Glycine tomentella
ACCAAAAAGAAAAATGTGCGCTTTGAGAGCGTTGACTAGGTCCGTATGCAGCAGCAGCTCCTACGTTAAAACTTCCAAACCCTATCTCATTCTCAATCTCATCACCCATCAGCACCAGACCCGTAGAAATCTTATTCTCGAGTCTTCCGCTTCTGAATTCGTCAAGCTTCACAAACTCACTGGCCCTGATTCCGGTAAATTTTTATTTTTTTTACTCCATTCATCTTCACTATGATGAATCCCCATATTTTTTTTTCATTTATTTTTTTACAGGGATTGTCGAAATTAGCTTGGACAGGCCTCAAGCCAAAAATGCTATAGGGAAAGAGATGCTGCGCGGCCTGATTCATGCGTTTGAGTTGATTAATCAGAAATCTTACGCTAATGTTGCTATGATCAGCAGTTCAGTTCCTGGGGTATTTTGTGCTGGGGCTGATTTAAAGGTTAATTGTTAAATTACGTATTTTTTAATCTTTAAAGGGAAGGGGATCGGGTGTTTAGTATATTTTGTGAACTCTATTTTTTTCTATGGTGACTGTGAATCTGTGATCATAAAACAAACATTTTCAAAGCATGGCTGTTGGGCATAGTTTGATGCACTTTCTAATGGGTTCTTGCTGTTAGGCAAGCTAGTGTGGATTTTTTTATCCGTAGGAGTCGAGCTAGTGTGGATTTAATTTTACTCGTTATTGTCTTGGAGCAAAGTCATCCATGGCTTTAAGGGTTTTTTGTTTATTGGATTGCAGGAGCGCAGGACCATGAGTCAGTCAGAAACTAAGATTTTCGTGAATTCTCTTCGCTCCACATTCTCATCTCTAGAGGTTTGTTCACACTATTCATCACATTTCTGTACATATTGGATTACATTCTAATATTTGTGTTGTGTACCTATCAACATAATGTAATGAATTTATGAGAGTTATGACAGAGGCATCATATGAAATAGGTTCAGGTGTTTAGTTCTATTCTGTTTCACATTCTTTTCTGGTAGTGCTGCTCTATTATTATTATTTGGGGGTGGGTTAGTTAGCACATGAGTTGACCTAACTTCTTTTTTTGCTTCCACTTATAGTCTGTCTTTGATTGGTACTAAGAAATATTAGTGATGGAAAATTTCTAAGTGGACTCTAATCACTCTTTCATGTTCTTTTGCTCTAGCCGTCTTACACGTGTCATAGCATCTCTGTTTTCCTGTTTTATTGATACTGCTCCTTGAAACTAGTATAATATTTGTTTCTTTATTCAGGCTGTCAATGTACCAACTATTGCTGTTATTGAAGGAGTAGCTCTTGGTGGTGGACTTGAAATGGCTCTTGCATGTGATATTCGAATATGTGGTAGTTAAATATGAAGTGTTTTTGTAAATTGGATTCTAATTGTTTGAATGCTTCTGTGTGATGCAAGTATTAGCTTTTTCTTCACTTGTTTCTTCTTTGATGGCATAGGAGAAAATGCTCTGATGGGTTTGCCAGAGACAGGACTTGCAATTATCCCTGGGTATGCTGCATACTAATTTATTTTAGCATATTTTATCTCTGACGCTGTCTATTTCAGCCATGGACTTCTTCATGTCTGCTATCTAATAATGAAAGAAGATTAAATTTCAAGTTAGGTTGTGGAGAATATATCTAAAATATGTAAAAAAATATAAATTTGATAGAACTGGTTCAGGGGGGTATCCTATGAAAATCTAAGGGTGGATTTTAATTGTTGTTTAATGAGGTCAGCCCGATATTCTTGTCTTGATACAGGGCAGGTGGAACACAGCGACTGCCAAGATTGGTTGGAAAGGCAATAGCAAAAGATATTATATTCACTGGTCGAAAGATTGATGGCAAAGAGGCGCTGTCCTTGGGTATGCTGATTAGTCACTCAGATAATTTTTTTTTTCTCTAATTAGTACAAACATCATTAGGTTAGGAGGAGCATCTTGAGAACACATGATGTACGCTCATCTTGAAAACATTCTGACTTTGTAAAAGTTATAGTTTGTCTATCAAACTTCATTTGTTTTGGGAGTTCATTGCCAACTCTATGGCAGTATCTCCTATTGAACTCCAGGAAAGCAAATATAAAATTTACCACTGTTCTGCAACTTTCAATACAATCTACGATTTTTTTGCCAGAAAAAAAATACTAATTTCTTTCTGTTTCTTTTCATTAATCTCTTTTTTTGTTCTTCAACAAATATCATGATAGATGGCTTGGCTGCCTAAATTTTCATTGATGCAGGTCTAGTCAATTATTGTGTTCCTGCTGGTGAAGCTTATTCCAAAGCACTTGCAATTGCTCAGGATGTCAATCAGAAGGTATGTCCCTGAGATATATCATTCTGAAACTCATATAGCTTTGGTTTATGACAATAAGAAACGCAGGGATCCGGCCTTTTGTGCCATTGAATGTCCATGTATAAATGGAAGCAACCAATATTTTAAAATTGAGTTTTCATTTTGTTCTTTTGAAGTTGATCCATTAAATGAAAAAGATAGCTTATGTTTTAAGTACATTAATAAAAGCTTTACTTCCTGTACAAAGACCCACAAATGATTCAATTGGTGCATTTGATCCCTGTGATCCATGTTATTTTGCAAATCAAGAGTGTCACTTCGATTATTTTTTCCAAAACAACATATGATTAGAATGTATTTTGGAAGAAAAAATTGTTGAACAATATTTTGTATTTGAGAATGTTAGCCTAAAGTTTATTGTCAAATGGAGTTTCTTGGATACTGTAAATCAAAATTACTTTTATGTGAGTTTTACGAATTAAAACAACCCTCCTCTTTATTGAAAATGTGATTTTTTTTTTTTTTTATATGTAAGGCTTAGTTGTCATTATTGTTCTTGCATGTTATTCAGTTATTAAACTTTTAACAGGGTCCTGTAGCTTTAAGGATGGCTAAAAGAGCTATTAATGAGGGAGTTGAGACTGATCTAACATCAGCTTTGGAGTTGGAAGAAGATTGCTATGATCAGGTCTTGATTACTAAAGATCGATTAGAAGGTTTGGCTGCATTTGCTGAGAAGCGGAAACCAAGGTATATTGGTGAGTGAAAGGAGTGGTCTTTCGCTGATTGGGTCTAGAGAGGTTCATCTATCATGTAGATTAGAGTCATCTAGAGCCTGGAGTCAAGTTCCTAGATGAGAAAATCTCATAACTATTTGCTGGGGACAATCTTTTCCCCTTTGAATAAAGTCATCTTCCTGAAGCTGAAAAGTGTCTCTAATATCATGCACCTTGAGATGGCTTTGAGCTTTTTCTTCATCATTTATATTATTGTTGTAAAGATTCAAAAGTTTTTTTCGATGCTTTCTGGCAATAAATTAATCTGTTTGGGAACTTGGAGTGTAAGCTTGTGGTGATTCAATGTAAAGAGTCCATTTGGATAATCAATTAACCCTTAACCCGTGTATTACTTTTCAACAGTTGATGGATGGTAAAGCTATTGGACAGCACCAAAATCACACTGAGGGAAAGACAATGTGATTTTGTGTGCTGGGGAAAGGGAGGGGGGTGATGTTTAGTTTGCTTTTGCTCCTAAGCCTATGGTTAACATTGAAGTTGAAGATTGAAATGTAGAGAGTAGAATAGAATGAAATGGAATGGAGTTACTATTTCATTGTTTATTTCTTTTATGATGGAATTAGAAAAGAAAAGAACATTGGTTCCATCTCAACCTCCAAATTAGGGAGAAAGAAAAACAAGTATTGGACGAAATGACATAAAAATGTATTTTATCAATATCAATATCAACATCAACAATATCTTCAATCTAAGTCAATTAATTAGAGTCGATAGTAGATGAATCTAACGATAGATCGAAAAAAAAAAAGTATTTTATCATAATACATTTTATTTTAAATAATCTAAATAATGAATTCTAATTATATTTTTTTTGTTATTTCATTCTAGACTTTCTTTCCATCTAAATGTAAACTTTATCCAGAGTGAAGAAAATGACAATTGATAATTATATTTTATGTTTTACTTCATACTTGCTTCTAAGATAAAAGCTTTCAAGTATATATTACTTGATTAAAACTAATTTTTTTAATCAAAACTAAATCTACAAAATTAGATAACAATTCAAAATTAAATTTCCAAATACATTTCACAGACAATCTGCGTTGGTGATTTTTAATTATAGAGGTGCTTCCGACAGTCAAAGTTGGAAAATGACAAGTCCGAAGCTACTAGCGAGGTGCCAATCATTGCCCAAGTTCCTGAATCCCTAATTATTTTTTTATATATACTTGAGAAATAAAAGACAAAAACAAAGCAAAGGAACTTAAGTACAAATATGGATAACAGTAACACCCATCATATCAGCTAGAAGCAAGAGGTCCAACTGATTTGGACAAGCCGTCCAATGGTTAAGATGATTATCATGCACAACTCCGTAGTCTGTGAGCCAATCGGCACAAGCATTACCTTCTCTCAGTGTGTGTCTGAAGACCAAAGACCAATCTCGAGCCTTCATGTCTCTAATTAAATGAATAAGCACAAACCACGAAATGGAAACCTTCCTACCAAGCTTTAGACAGACCATGATAGATAGCAATGAGTTCTGCTTCTGCATGCATACTTGTGGTGTAGCCGCAGTACCCCGAGAAAGTATATATCCAGTTACCAAACTGATCTCTGTGAATGCCCCTGAAGCCTGAGGCTTTGTTTGGGAATTAGAAAGAGAAGGGAAGGAAAAAGATTCAAGAAAAAGGGAGGGGAAGGAAATGAAAGAAAATGAGGGAAGTTTCTTTCTCCTTGTTTGAGAGTTAAAAATATATTAAGAGAGAGAAATAGAGAGTTAATACGAAATTTTTATAATTTTTTCCTTATTAAAAAATTAATAAATTCTATATTTTACACTGACTAGGGTAAGATAGTAATTTTATTAACACTGACGGTATAAGATAATAATTTTAGTTACTTTTCCTTCTAAAAACCCCCCAAATAGGGTGGACAACAATTTTAAGACTTTGGAGGATTTCAAAGGAGTTTTGAAAATCCTCAAATTCTTTCCCTCAAAAATTAAAACTCTCAAATAAAAAGATGTCTCTACCTAAACCTTTCTCTTCCCTCCCTTCCCCTCCAAAATCTCTCTCCCAAAAAAAGCTTGAGTGTCCAGAATTGCCTTTGGAACTCCCATATTTGGATTAGAGGATGAAAACATAGAAGATGAAAATAGAAGAAAATATTTTAGATTAAAATAGAGTGTAAAATATGTAAGACTCCAAAAAAGAAAAATATAAAATTTTTCTTCGATATTATTTCTCTCTTTTCTACTAAACACACTATCAGTATTGACTTTAATAAAGAGATCTTGAGGCGGCTCCCAACGAACTTGATGAGGTGGTTCCACCAGTATATCCACATGGAGAGTTCGAACCTGATTAATGACATGCCACACATCCAAAATTTAAACCTGAATCTGTACTTATAAACACATACTGCCCAATTTAAACCAAATTCATCATTCTCTAAAAAAAAAAAAAAAACCAAATTCATCAGTGTGGGTAATCTACATTGTTTACGATTTAGTAGAACCATGTCCAATTGATTATAAGCAAATATATGTTTTCTTTTAAATTTTAATAGATTCGTCATCCAATCATAAATTATTATGTATATAATAAATTTATTAACTTTTTTATTAATTATGTCAAAAATTATAATAATAATAATGATTTTTAATTAGTTCTTGCTATAAGTGAAACATTAAATGTTTCAGTCACAGTAAAAAATAAGTTATTTTCAAATTGAAAATTATATGCATAAAAATTGATAGAGAAGTGTGAATCTACAATATACAAAGATATTTTTAAAAAAAATACTGGGGTGGTGCGAATATCAAACAGGGGCATCAATATCATGGACCTTGCAGAGTTACATGCTGAAACTATAGGCTTTGTAAAGGTCCAGTAAGGCCCACGCCATTCAGCTATATATGGTGACTGGTTTCTTTGAGAGTGAGTTTCGAAGAGCAGTAGAAAGAAACTAGAATGGCCACTTTAGACGAACGCCCTTCTGCGAAAAAGTGGCTTCCTCTTGAAGCTAACCCTGACGTCATGAACCAGGTTTTCATTCCTCTCTCTTCTCCTCTTTCTTTTATTACATTGAGCAAAATGTTTCAATTATGATCATGTATTGATTCAACACATACTCATATAATAATATTAACAAATTTTGCAAAAGAATTTCCCCTCTCTTTCATTTTAGATTTACAATTTTTATTTTCTTTTATTTGGTAGCATGAAATGCATAATTTCTCAGTGTTTTCGGTGAATTGCAGTTCCTCTGGGGTCTTGGCCTTCCACTGGACGAGGCTGAGTGCTGTGATGTGTTTGGCTTAGATGAAGAGCTTCTGGAAATGGTTCCGAAGCCCGTTCTCGCCGTGCTTTTTCTTTATCCAATTACCGCAGAGGTTAGTTTCTACACACAAAACATGTGATTTCTTTTTAATTTTTATTTTTACTTTTATGTCATATTCATGTGTTGCTTCTGATTTTGTGAAAGTTTTATTATCTGTTTTCAGTCTGAAGAAGAAAGGTTGCAACAGGAAAACGAAAAAAAGGTGAGTGGATTTATCTATTTATGGAATCTTTTTATTTATCTGGGACTATTTGTTTCCCTGATTCAAAGAATTGTGCATTCTGTTTGACTGTAGTGTATTAAATTAACATTATTTATTATTAATTATAGGACTGTTTTAATTGACTATTTTATTAAACAATGTCCAATAAAATCTGAATTAGAGGTATAGCATATATCATATAATTAATTATTTAACTGGCGCCTTGAGTAGGAATTTTTGTTGTTGTTCTGGTGTAGGATTATAGCAGCAAAGTGTATTTTATGAAGCAAACCGTGCGTAATGCTTGTGGTACAATAGGGTTGCTTCATGCACTTGGGAACATAACCTCCGAAGTCAAGCTTGGTAGGTTTCCAACAATCACACAGCCTCAGTTAAAGTTTTAGTGTATCAACCATTAAATCTCATTCAGTTGTGTTGCTTTTGTTCTTATCAGTTGAAGGGTCATTCTTTGATAAGTTCTTTAAATCTACTGCAAGCATGGATCCATTGCAGGTTATTTGTTTCTTCCTAGCCAAACCTCCTCTCTTTTCTTTCTCATATCTCATAAGTGCAAGGAACTGACACTATTGGGCAGTTAAATATAATGCTCATTTGGCAATTTTTTAACTTGCATATCTTGCAGCGGGCTGTATTTCTTGAGAATGACAGAGAGATGGAAGTTGCTCATTCAGTAGCCGCCACTGCTGGTGATACAGTGGTACTTTTATTTATTAAATTTAAAGCAACAGTACATTGGGGGAGGGGTTATGATGTGATGTATTAGTGAAACAGATAACTCATGTAGTGATGGAAGGTTTAGTTTGGCTTTCTTATCTTGAAAATCTGGTTAGTTGTTTGTTGTTATCATTATTCTTTGGATATGATAAACTGATACTTAAGCAGGGTTTTGTTTTTTTATATATAAAATGGTTTTTATTTGTAGGTTCTCTTATGGTGAGTAATCCTGGGATTTAGATTTGGCCTTTTAGACTAGAGATTTGAACCAATGTTCAAATTTAAGTTGTTATGCAACTGAGTTTTACTAAGAAGTTTCTTTGATAACATATCACAAACAAATGACCATTTAACTTTGCAGGAGATATAAAATTATGAGAAGATACCAACCCATTGGTGTCAAATCCTGCTTCCTACTTGGATTTTTCTTCATTGAAGTTGTATGACTTACACACAGGAATTTTTATGAGCCAAAGTAGGAGTAGCTGCAATTCTAAAAAAAATCAATTTCAAAGTGATTTACATAAGTTGGTAGTAATCTAGCGAATTCAGTCCTTAATGTGAGTAGCCTCATGTTTTCAGGGCCATTATTTGGACCATTTTCTGGTGACTAGCTTTAATGAGTTTGGTAGAAATAAAGAAGCTAAATACTGTCCTTTATTCAATTATTGGGATAAAATTAGGCAATTGGCTTCTATTACGTGTGAAGAACATGCTTTTTTTAAGGGGGTTTTCATTTTCTTAACAGATATATTGAGGGATTGGGGAGCTTTGCAACTATGATGTTCTCTCTCTCTCTCTTATTTTTTCCCATTATGGAGGATCCCTTAACCTCCAAATTTCTTTGTAATATTCTTCTCTTCATGTTAATGATTTTCTTGGGGGCAAGTGCTAGTGCAACAGTAAAGTTGCTGCCTTATGATGTGGAGGTTATGGGTTCAAATGTTGGAAACATTCTTTTCACTTGTGTGGTTAAGGCTACATACAGTTACCCTCCCCAAACCCCAATAGGTGGGAGCCTTATGCACTGGGCAGCATTTTTTTATCCTAATGAAAGTTATTTTTCATTATAAGAAGTGAAAAATTATCATCTCAGTCTCTCTCTCTTTCTTCTTTCTCTCTCTCGCTACATTGATAATGTTGCATATGCTGACTTCAACAAGCTGGAAATGTAAATCACTTAGGTTTTAGGAGATATAACTTTCTAAGTGTTCTCATGTATTAATGTTGTTATATTGTGAGGCAAAACTTGGATAATATTGTAAACATAGATAACAACCCCCTACCCCTTCAAAACGAAATTGCTTGTTTCAATTTTCAAATTGTTTCCTTTTTTCCTTACAATGTTTTTTGTTTAAAATATTTATAATGCAGGCATCAGATAATGTGGACACTCATTTCATCTGCTTTGCTTGTGTGGATGGTAATTTTGTCATATAGCTGATTAATATTTTTGTTTCTGAGGTGTTTGTAAAAAGAGCAAACCATATACCTAGATTTAATTGTGTCAACAACAACAATGTAGTAAGCAACCTAAATATCTAAATCATAAACCAGCTATATAAAAAGCCCATAACTAAACTATCTGGGATCATATTCATGTCTAGATCAATTTGTTGTTCTTCTACTTATGCACTTGCCTAAATTTTATCTTATTAATTTCTCTGCAATTGTATAATATGCAGGTGAATTGTATGAGCTAGATGGAAGAAAGTCAGGACCAATATCTCATGGTTCATCCTCACCAAGTACTTTGTTGAGGGTAAATATCTTTAAATGTTAAGTCTATAGTTGTATTGTTCCTTAAAGACATGTATTTGGCAAAAGGATCTGATTTGGTTTGCAAATGCAAGTAGTTCTGTTGTCACTAACTTGCATTAAGTGCTACCTCCTATAATTACCAAGATCCTATCCAACACTCCCCCTCAACCTGGTTGGTAGCCCAAAAGAATTGGATAGGTTGGTTGGGCCTCAACATGATGGGCTTTTGGATGTGGGGGCAATATGATTAAGGGGCTGAGAGTTATGAGAGAAGAAAGAAAAAAAGGGATCCTGTGTAGGGGAAAATTAGTTATAGGGCCTTCATGCAGTGAGTGGGGGAGGAGGAGGTGTTTTTAGGAAGGTGGAATGAGGTTATAAGTGGGCAGTTATTTTGGCAGACTTGCTGGTACCTATTGAGGGTTTTCTCTCTCTGTGAGGTCCTGGAATTGTATTTTCATCACCCTGCAGTGGCGTGTTTTGGTGTTGATCAATACCAGTGACTTGTTTGCCATATTTTTGTATTGCACTTTTATTTTTCCCGATTATTATCTAACATTTTGGTTCCATTGCCGGGAAACAAACCTGGGTCTCCTGGGTGAAATAATAATATTAGTCATTTCTAGCTTGCCAAATAATAATTCAAATCCAGGTGTTGACTATGCTTTGGTGAATAAGTCCGCATTATGTGTCCTGTTGGAATGTGAAGATACTGTTACCCCCTGAAATAATTTCATCTTTGATAAAATTCCAATCAATTTTACATGTTTCAATGGGCCATGCTGGACAGGCTTGTGAACTATGTTATTGCTGATTCATTGTCACTACATACCTCCATAGGACCTTCTCTAGAGAATTTTAGGTCTTGTGAGTCTCAATCCAACATCAACATCAACAACACCTTTAACCTAAGTTAATTTGGGTCAACCCAATGATAGATACGAGGAAGTTAAAGAAAAAAGAAAAAAGAGGAAGGGTGAGGGGGAGGGGAAGAAAAAGGGAAATAAGACAAAAGAAAAGAAAATAAGATAAAAGAAAAGAAGGGTGAAAGAAGGAAGAGGAAAATGAAGATGATAAGAATTAAAAAGGGACCATCTGGAACATAGACATAATAACTATTGGGTATCGCGCAATCACACAACAATCAAGAAGAGAGAAAAGGGAAGAAGAAAACAACACACAGAGTTTACCCTGGTTCACCCAATGTGGGCTATGTCCAACTTTTCGCTATATTCCCTCACACATTCGTACAATTGCACTCATATTACAAGGAAATATATAGGCTTAGAAACCCTAAGCACCGTAGCTATTCATGGGCCCAAGTCCAAAATATAAATACTAAAATACGAGACCAACAACAGTACTAGATCTCGAAAAAAGTTCCGGGGGCATTGCCCCCTAGCTCCCGCCGGGGAGACCCCCCTGTGCATATTTGTTGACAGCACAGTATGAGCCATACCCAACAATAATGGGTCTAACCCTCTATCAAGCTTATAGCTTTTCTCCACTCTGTCCTAAGACATACCGTCTATCAATCTATATCCTACTCCATTAAGTCTTGTTTAATTACCTTTCTCCAGGTAAGTTTTGGTCTACCTCTATCTCTCTTTGTGTTAAGCTCTTGGTAACAAACTCTTGTTCTTACGAGAGCATCCAGGGACTATCTCATTACATGTCTAAACCACCTCAATCTATGCTCCCTCATTTTTTCACTCACCAGTACTACTATTAGCTTTCGTCGAATATCTTCATTTTTTATCTTATCCATCTTCGTATAATCACACATCCTCCTTAACATCCTCATTTTTGGTATCCTATTTTATGCTCATGTTGTCTATGTGCTAGTTGACATTCAACTCCATATAACATTGCAGGTCTTACATCTATTCTATAGAATTTTCTTTTTAGCTTAAGGGGAATTTTGTGGTCACACAAAAATCCAGGTGCACTCCGCCATTTCATTCACCTTGCTCTGATTCTATGATTTACGTCCTCATGAATCTCTCCACCTTTTTGCAAAATTAATCTCAAGTATCTAAAAACATCTTTCTTGGGTATCTCTTGACCAAGTAGATGCACAGGGTCTTGATCACCATCTCTTACCAGTGAAAACTCACACTTCATATATTCAATCTTGCTCTGGTTTATCGTGAATCCTTTAGACTCCAAAGTGTTCCTCCACAATTCAAGTTTCCTATTAACACAATAACACCGTCTTTGGTCTCATCAATAAGCACAATATCATCTGCAAAAAGCATACACCACGACACTTCCTCTTAAATATTTTTTGTTAGTTCATCTATCACTAAGGCAAAATGATAATGACTAAGAGTCAAACCTTAGTGTACACCCACCGTAATAGGAAAATACCTTGATGTTCCATTACAAGCTTTCACACATGTAGTAGCCCCATCATACATATCATTGATTTCATTAACATATTTTAATGATACTTTTTTCTTCTCAAATTCCACCATAAAATTTTTCTTGGAACCCTATCATATGCTTTCTCAAGATCTATGAACATCATATGTAAGTCTTTCTTCTTTTCTCGATACCTTTTCAATAATTGTCGCATCAAGAAAATAGTTTCTATGATACATCTTTCTGGCATAAATCCAAATTGATTTACAGAAACCTTGGTCTCCCTCCTCAGGCAATGTTCAATAACTCTCCCACAACTTCATAGTATGACTCATGAGCTTAATGTCTCTATAGTTGGAACAATTCTAGATATCTCCCTTGTTTTTATAAATAGGCACAAACATACTTTTCTTCCAAGCATCAGACATCTTATTTGTTTGAAGAATCTTATTGAAAAAATTGGTCAACCATTTTATTATGGAGTGTCAATCCAAATTCAGACATAATCCTTATACAATTGCTATGAAGTCAGCTTCAGCGCTCCTCCTTGCCACAACTGATTGTATTTTGCTTCTCCATGTAACAAGGTTTCCCTATACCTTTGTCCATACCCAATCATGGACTTACTAACTTTAGTTGATCTAGCCCAATTAGAATTTGCAAACCCTTCAATGCCTCTTGTCCTGCATTTCTTAATTGGAATTCCTTTGCCTAGAGTACCCTTGAGATATTGCAGTACACAGTTGGCTGCCTCTAGATGCCTTTTAGTAGGACATTGCATAAACTAACTTATTATGCTGTACAGAATGTTGGGCCTTGAAAGTGACTAATATATGAATTTCCCTACCAACCTTCAGCCCTATCCCCTGTCTACTAGACATTCATTGTTGTTGGATTTTTGCTTCAACTTTCTCTCTACTCTCTAAATGTGAGAGTGACCTAAGAGTTTATCAAGGCTGGATTGAGATTATGAATAAAACATTTAGGACCAATGACTTAAGGAGGAAAGAGGTTGAGTAATCTGTAAGGAAATAAAACAGACTGAGGTGTTTGTTGTGAATAATAGAAGAAAGCATCTGGTTGAAAAGATAACAAGGAGTAGTGTAACGTCCCGTATGCATCCGGTTCGTTAACATTCATTTATGATCGTTAAGCATAGCAATTAATTAATTACTAATCAATTCGTAAGCGATAAACAAAATGACAGTCATCTTACGTATCAAAATAATGGCGGTATAAAATAAGGTGTCAAATACCCTGTCCTCTCATAATACATCAGTATCTCTCAGATGTAAAACATATATAAAAAGCACACTAACTGTGCATCATCCCCTCAGGGGTACAAATACAGGCATAATCAAAAGAAAAGAGCCAATACGCTCTCAAAATATAAGCCTAAGGTTCCCACAGAACCACATCAGAGCTCGGGTCTCTTGCCCTGGGATCCACCATCCGCTCGCTGAGCATCACCTGTAAAACATAATCCCCACACACGGGGTGAGATACAAATCTCAGTAAACTCAGGGTTCTTGGAGGTCTTTCCTCCCCCTGGTTCACTTCCATGACATATAGTATTAAAATTGGCATCACACACACAACCAGCCATCAAGGCTCTCATAAAGCATATCACATGTATATCACAACACAGGTGTAACAATATATACACACATATAACATTGCCTGAGAAAGATTATCCACTGAAGGACACATTCTCTCAGGACTTTCCGCATCATTGCCTGAGAAAGATTATCCAATTAAGGGCACATTCTCCCAGGACTCTGCGCACATTGCCTGAGGAAGATCATCCACTGAAGGGTACATTCTCTCAGGACTTCATGCCAATGCCTGAGAAAGATCATCCACTTAAGGACACATTCTCTCAGGACTTATTTGGACATCTATGGCACTTCCAAGGAAAGATCATCCACTTAAGGGCACATTTCCAAGGGAAGTCCATAAATAATCTATTCTACTGGTCAGAGAATCTCATCAATCACACATGCAATATCATCACAGTGTATATCATATACATGTCCTCAATCAAAGCAGTAACACACAATTTCAATACACGTGCATCATGACATACAATAACTATCACTCCCTCGGAGTATGGTGGAACACAGTCATTGAGAAACACTCCCAAGAACAAAGAGCTTACCTGCTCTTAGCGTTACACTGGCTCTCCCGGCTTCGTGGTCACAACCACCAGTAGTCTCCGTATCACGTCCTACATGAAGGCATACAGACAATCAATAACAGTTCTCAACCGTTAAAATGAAAAGAAACATTATTCCTTTTCATTTAAACCTCTTAGTCTTTTATCTTAAGGTTATCAGAACTAACCACCTAATAGTCAACTCACAGACCCTCAGCAGGATCTATCTCGGCCTAACCAAGTCACTAGAGTCTTCCAAAGACTCCGCATCAACCAATTCAGAGAATTCAACACTATACAGGCCAAAACTCAAGGATTAACAATATGACTAAAACGGTTATTTCAACACAATTTCACCGTTTATATAGTCTCTTGAACCCATATTGTATAAGCATCAAGGCTCATGTATGCCATAAGATCACCAATTTAACCAATATTCATCCTTCATATACATTTCTCAGAGCCAAATTCTAAAGTCCATAAAATCAATATTGAAAAGCTAAACCTTCATCACAACAACCTCCTAAGCATATTTTTCTAAAGGACCCAAGCCTAATTCCAGCTCTAACTTAAATGGGTCACTATTCACCTCAAGAACAAATTTTCAAATAATCGGTAGAATTTGTGTTTCTTACCTCTAAATCGACAAGGAAGGCTAGTGGACAACTTCCCCAAGCTTGGGTGTCCGCAAATCGTCTCCTTTCCCCTCGAAATCGAAGTTTTGAGAAGTTTTCTAGAGAAAAAGATTTCTCCGTTTGATGGTTTTTAGAGAAAAGTAATGAAGGATTCTAGCTCATAGGATGATTTCCTACAAGTTTCATGTTGGGTGTGAAGTGTTTTGGTCAAAGAATGAAGGTTTATGAAACTTTGCCCCTTCAACAATGGTGGAAAAATGAAGGAAGAAGAAGTTGAGTTTTTGGCCCCCAAAACGCGTAAATGGCCTTTTATAGTGGCCCTGTTAGAGTTCCTGTGCTGATCGCGCCAATTTCACGCTATTGGCGCCAAATTCTAGTGGAAAATGGTTTCCTGGAGCACTTTTGACGCTAATGGCGCCACTCTTACGCTGATCGCGCCAGATTCCAGAGGAAAATGGCCTTCTGCTGCATTCTCACGCTAATGGCGCCAATCTCATGCTAACGGCGCCATTTTTTTTTTTTTGGAAACCTTGGTTATTATAAGTAGGCACAACACATCACCCCAAAATGGTGAAGAACTTTAGGTTAGTGTTGTAGTAATAGTTGTCTGATTCGTTCTCTTAACTATGCAAGTTCCTTCTCTAATTCATTGCTCTAATACCATGTTGAGAGAGGAGAGAAACGGGGGATATGATGGAATCCATGTGTTTGAAATACCTAGAAAAGACTTATAGGCTGAGAGTAATGAAAATAAAGACTTACAATTATCCTAAATACCATAGTTACATAATAATATACATCATGTAATTAGCCCATAATCATCATATTTACATTCTTTCTATCAGAGCAAGATCTCCAGATAAAAGAAAAATCCCTTAGCAGACAGGAGTACACACTAGGTCTCCAAAGGAGAGACCAAGTCAAATAGAGGAATTTGAGGGGCATAACAACTAGGTAGATCAACTGGGATTTGAAAGTCAAATCCAAAATATGCTATGTAGCACTATTAAAGATAATAATCTGAAAAGGCCAAGTACATATGAAGAAGCAACACTGTGAAAGGAGTGGATAGATAAAACAGAAGATGAGATTGATGCATTAAAATAGAATTAACCTGGGAAATAGGGCCTTGATCTACTAGAGTGCTGCCCATTTCTTGTAAATGGGTATACAAGGTGAAGAGTTGTCCAAATGGATCAGTATATCAGTAGAGAGATACAAGACCCATTTAGTGGTTTGAGGATTTTCACAATTCAAGTGGGACTATGACAAGAAATGTAGTTCAATGGCTAAAATAATTAGTGTGTGCTTTTATAACAAGCAATTAATAAGTCTTGGAGGCTTTGGCATAAGCAAGAATTTATTTCTAAATGAGTTAGAGATTAGGAAATATACATGGAACAACCAAGGGGTATATTGAGAGCAAGGTTCACTTATGTATACAAGTTGAAGAAAGCACCATATATAAAAATTAAACTTGAATTACCACGTGAATATTCAATGGCATGCCTCAAGATTGTTTATGAGTGCACGGGATATATGTTTAAATTGGAATTAGGAGTAAGAAAAATGTTAGCTACACACTCCTAATGCACCCTCTTGAACACACTTTCTGTTATTGGTTGAAATTTATTAGAAATCCCAAAATTGTGTAGGTCTCTGTCCTTATTTAATGATTCTTTAACATAATTAGCATTGCAATATCCTACGACATTATAGTTCACACGTTTCATGTATAATATATAATAATTAAAGGTACTCTTGACACACCTTAATATCCAATGTACTATGTTGAATCAACAAACACTCCATAATTGCATAGGAGTGATATCTTGGTATAGTAAGATGCAACCCATTGTATCTCTGTCAAGTACAGAAGTGAAGAATGAAGCAGCAATTATGGCTCAAGAGTGTATGTGTCCTATGCAATCACTACAATATCTATATCAACTGACTGACTATGGGATGGAGTTATATTACAATTATTAGTTGCCAATTTGTTTAGTAGAGAATCTGGTGTTTCATGCCGTGACAAAGCACGTAGAGCTGACTATCATTTTATCAAAAAAGTTGTGGTAGTTGTTGGGCAACAAGGCTAACTTTCGAATATGTTTATAGAAGGGCTATAGTGGTTCAGGCTTCAGAGTTTAAAAAGTTTGGAAGATAGCTTGGTGTGACGACAAGGTCCAAAGAGAGAATAATCGAGGGGGAGTTTTAAGAATGCCAATTTTTTCCTTCTCTTACAGTCTTAATAGCATAATCCGGAATGTACTAGATGCTATAACTGCCACCACATTACTCAAAGCATCGGGATACATTTTATCACCACCATTGTCATGTATTAGTTTGGAAGGAATTTTGTCTTATGGCGGATTATTTTTTAGAGGGAGCTTATTGGCTATATATAAAAATCATTGAATGGATCCCTTGGCCGCCAAACCACTAACTTTTGGATGGAGTTTTTGCCACTTATTTATACTGGCATACACCCCCTATGAATATAGGATTTGGATATTGTCCATTTGTGTGCGAGAGGGTTTGAGATAAGAGTGCTAGGTTAGAGCACCCATTATAACCTTAAGCGCTCCTCAGTGTATCCCATTTCTCATTTGTATTACTTTCTATTACTAAATTGAAGTTTCGTTTTAAGTAAATTTTACTTGGCCACCACTTCAAATTCAACACGAACTCTCTTGTCTCTCAGGCACCGTACTTTTTGGCACTATAGTTCATCACCTTCACCAGCTTGTATATGCCTTTTTCTTTCATTTATCCTCCCTGTCTAATGTTGGAGGGTTGTGCTGAATCCCGTGACCATGACCTTTTCAACCCTTGTCTTGGTTATTTGATCATGTCTGAAGTGGCTGGGTTTACTATCTCTTTCATCTTTACATGTTTCTTTCATTATCTTGCTATTTTCAATTGTGTATATCTTAATTTACAACAGGATGCAGCGAAAGTCATCCAGAGCATGATTCAGAAAAATCCAGGTTCTCTCAACTTCAATGTCATTGCAATATCAAAGAAATCCGAGGATGGACATTAAGGCAGTCAATTTGGGTGAAATAATTCTTGAAGTTATCTGCAGTATAATCCCCAGTCATCCATGCAGCTTTATTCACTCGCTTTCCCTGTATTTATGCTCGGATTTTTATTTTCAGCCAGTGACCTATCAGGTTGAGCATCTTTCGTTTCAAATAGATGCAATGCGAGTAAATTTGAGCTAAAAGAACAAACTGAGCTAAAAGTTGTGTTTACTGTCGTTTTGAATTTTTTTTTTTAAAAAATAAAAATAATTCAAGCAAGCATAATAACCGTGCGATAAATGTTGAGAGCAAATTTTAAAATAGTATGGTAATATAGGTTGATGTTCTGACCCATAAAAGATGGTTCGGTCAACCTGCCTCACTTTAGATGGGTTTGAAAACAATATAACCCGTCTGTATTAGAGGTGGGTTGATTTGTTTAAAAGATTAGGGGGAAAAAAGAAAGGTAAACAAAAAGGACATTCCCTCTCCTTTTCCAGGTTCACTTGTTCTCAGGTAGGGATGAAAATGGGTCAAGCCGTCTATCAAAGACTTTTAGCATGACGTATTTAAGGTTTAGTCTGATTTGACTTGTTTATTAAAAAGGTTAGCTTAATACTCTTTGAAAAGTCTGCTTAGATAAAAAGGCAAGGCTTAAGCTTTAAAAAAAGTCTGTTAGGCCTATCAGACTGACCTATTTAATATATATGTATATATATATATATATATTATTGAATGAAATTTACGATATTTTATTTAGTTTATTTATTTTGTTTATAATATTTTATTGAATACTGAAAGTGTTATAATTAATTTTAACTTATTTTTTTACGCACAAATTAAAAGGGGAGTATTTATCTTTATTTATATTAAATTTTAAAAAGTACTATGCAAATTCTCAAAATATCACTAGTTATTAGATTTTCTTTATATAATATTCATTATAAAATAGACTTTTTAATAGGTTTGTAGGTTAAACTAGGCTTCTAAATAGGTTAGGTCAAGCCTAAAAAAAAAGTCTATGATAGATAAATAGGTCAGGTTAAGCTTTATGTTTTGAAATCGAATTAAGGTCAGGCCTGACCTGTTTTCATTCCTATTCTTAGGGACAGGCTAGGGAAATTTCTTCACCACTATGAGCCCTCTTCCTCTTCATTTAGCTTTCCACCTTTCTCTTCTTTTTCCAATCAACATTTTTGAGTTTGTATGTTTGTAAATGGTGCCCCTTATAGGTTTCTACTCATCACCTACACACTTCACCTGTTCAAAATAAATTTGTTAGAGCCGTCTTTGCAATGGTATCCAAACTTTTTAGAGTTCCGTTAGGTAGTAGTGCTCTACTCAGATTTGTTATCTTTATGTTAGCTCCTTTGCACAACACTAATTTACTCAGTGGTTGTCGATTGTTTTGGATCGTCTTGATTTGACTTGGATTGCTGCTGGACAAGTGCTGATCCAGAAATAATGACAAAGGAAAGAAATTGAAGAAAAGTTCAGAGCTCTATCATGTTTATTTCTTAGAATTGCTAATATGAGTAGCTATTTAGCTGTTAGCGTGTGCTTGAATTGTTATTGTTTATTTGTTGTGCATGGTTGGGACGCTCTTTATTTACTATTCTATGCTTTTGTAAAAATCGTTGGGCATCAATTAATGATATTTTGACCCCAAAAAAGTGTGAAATGACAAAAAGGATGAGTTTTTTTTTTCTTTTTCTTTTTTTAAGAAAACACACAACATGCAAGTTTTGTTTTATATTTCATGTTAAAATTATTTTCTCTATCTTATACACGTGTTTACATTAAGGAATATTAAATATATTCCTGTAAATACTCTTAAAAAATTACATTTATAACATAATCAATGCTTTATTTATTTTTTTGTAAAAGCTTTGTAATTTTCTTTCCTTGATTGGTGTATAAGTTGTATAAAATATTTTTTTATAAAAAAAAAATAAAGCACAATTTAACATTATGAAAAATTGTCTATTCTTCATGACTTCTGAGTAAGTTGAATATACAAATTTTAGTGTGTTTTTTTTGGTAGATGAAGAGAACAAACAAAACAAGAACTAAAGCCTCAAGAAAGAGACTTGCATGGCGTCAGGCCGGAGCAAGGGAGCTAACTCTGGCAACAAAGACTCCAAAAGAAGAAGATTGTCAGACATGGTCACCCCTCTCTTGGCTAAGACATCCACACATTGATTCCCCTCTCGCAAAGAATGCTTCAACTCCACCCTCCATTCTTCCTTCAAGAAGTCTCTAATATGCTCTACAATAGTAGCATAAGCATAGTGCCTTGAACTTGCTGCTTGATCAACTGAACCGCATGCAGTGTGCCAGAAACACAGAGAACGTTGCTACAATTTTCCTCCCTCGCAATTCTCAACCCAAAGAGCAGACCCAACAACTTGACCTTTAAGGTATCCATAAAACCAATGTGCCCACAAAAGCCCTTGATCCACCACTCACCCCTGGGTCCTCGAATAAGACCACTGAACCCCGCTAAACCTGGGTTCCCACATCAACTCCCATCAGTGTGAATAGTCACCTGTTTTTCAGATGCAAGCATACTAGAGACCCATCTTTTCTGGCTTGCCCCATTATCCTCCACAACGCCTTGGTTATTAAAATTTTAGTTTAAGAATTGGTCTTAATAACCTGCAACTTGTATGGATTTAACACAAAATTGTTAACTATTTAAGTGTAGTCTTACGCAATACTTGGGGTATATATATTAAAATTAAACTTAGGGGACTATTTCAGTTTGTTAAGCAATATGTGTTTTGTTTTTTGGAACGGCAAATAAAAGATTTTATATATATTTTAAAAAATGTATAAGGTATACCATGTACAAATACAAAATAGAGGATATTTCCTCGCCAATCACAGGATCCAAATGATGGTTATTGGGTATTTGAGAATTTGATGACCCAAATACTTCATAACCACTAAGAAAGGCCAATGTTATTCATATACCTCCCTAAATTATTCGGCATACCTTCCTTTCCTTTTTTATATTTGTTATTATTCAAAATGTCCTTTTTATTCATATCTTCCCTAATTATTGAAGATGTTGGGATGGGGGATATCGTGATATAGATTTGGAATGTATGACTGAATTTGGCTAAAATATGACATTTCAACATACCTCCCAATTCTTTTTATAATTGTTATTATTCAAAATGTGCTTTTATTCATGTCTCTCCTAACCATTCAAGATGTTGGGATGGGGTATATGGTGATATAGATATGGACTGTGATTAAATTTAACTGAAATATATTATTATCAAAATTTGTTACCAATCCATCCTTAGCATAGCTTTGTGTCATACATTTTAACCAAATTCAGTCACAGTCCATATCTATATACCCTCACCCCAACATCTTGAATAATTAAGGAAGGTATGAATATAAATAATAAAAAAAGTTATCTATGACCTTGCAATGAAAAGTGATTTTATATACAGTCATTTGATCACACAGTAAATAATAAATTTATTAACTTTTATATAATTATCTTCAAAGTTATATCCATTATGAATTTTAATTAGTTGACCATATAAAAATTTATATACTAACCCGTAAATTAAAAAATTTAAGCTCTATTTCAATTCTTTAAGAATAATATATTTACTGTTAATTACTACAGGAAAGTTAAGAAACTTTTTATTTTCATATGTTATTATGTGAAAGTTTTGTTCTCATTTATTCACAAATTAATATCTTAAAAAAAT
>PYAF01003854.1:327346-346884 GCA_007407185.1 Glycine tomentella
CAAATTGAAGATAACTTTGTCCAAGTTAAATAAGATTATTAATGAGAAAAACTCTTTCTCTTAGTTTAAAAATAAATATTTATACTTATAATTCAAACTTAAGAATATTAGTTAACCTGAAATAACTTCACACCAGTTAATAAGTATATCCCATTATTACTATTACACATGTGATCTTTAATTGTATATATAATTCATGTTATTAAAGATTTTAATAACATGAACTATAAATAACATTTGATAAAATATATAAAAATATATTAATAATATTTATTTATATTTGATGATATTTTTAAAATGTTAAAAAAATTTAATAATATTTTTATTAAGTGTTAGATGAAAAATATTATTAAAAATCATATGAAAATATTTTCATTTTTAACTAAACATGAGAATCCTTTTAATTTTGAGTGTTAATATATATCAAGCATCATGACAAACGGGGTACGTCTTCTTTACACAATAATGGCATAAACCTAGACACCTTAGTTAGGAGACGTGGCTTGCATGCTTGATTCCCCAAATGAAGGATATGGCTTCTGATTTCTGAGTTGAGAATTAGAGACAGTTATGATCCAAATTCTCCTGCATTAAGCACTTTTATGTCTTGGTCAGACCAGATAAATTCTGCTGTTTCTGATTTGGACACGTGTTCGGGTCCAAAACCGTTGGATTTGAAAGTGATTGATCTCACATTACTTCACATGAGAGGCGGCTACATAACCCTTTTTAGTTTTTAAAATAGAAAAATGCTAACAGAATAACAGATGCCTTAGGTCAATAAAGACATTAGTTAAGGGTCCGTTTGGAGGAATGAAAAAAAATGAAAGAAAAATAAAATAAAATTAAAAGAATATGTATAACGATGTTTTTATATTGATTGGTTGAAGATAAAAAAAAACTAAAAAGAGTAATTGATTTTTAGAAATTAAAAAAATATTTTCTTACACTTTTTCTCCAATTTAAATTTTTAAAGTTTTTTCTATCTCTTTCAGTTTTCTCCTCTGTCAAACATATAATTGTTTGATAAACAAGAAAAAGAGAGGAAAAAAAATATGATTTACCAAATATTTTCTTTTATTTGATTTGAAAGAAAATAGAAAAAAGTAAAAGAAAAAATTGACTTCTAAAATTAAAATTAAAACTTTTCTTTCTTTCCATATTTTTTCATTCAAATTTTAAATTTTTTTTTTCACATAACCAAATAGACTAATAAAATAGAAGTAAAAAGAATTTATTGGAATGTAGAAAATTATATTTCCATGATTTTTGTTACGTTTTTGTATAACTTACGCATTAAAAATATTCTTTTAATTATTTAATCAATGCTCTCATACTACCGACTAACAATATCCTTTAAAATATTTATTAACATTCTTAATTCTTAATACTTTAAAGCTACTCTAACTCTAAGCACGCTCTCGGATACTCAGAGAGAGAGAGAGAGTGTGTACATGTTATGTGTGTGCTGCGTGGAAATTATTGAATAGCTTATTGTCCTTAGCTTTCTCTCCTACGACCTTTTTAATATGAGAAAAGTGTTCCTTTGTGCTTTAAGAATCGTTGAAAATTCATAGAAGAGAGAAATGGAGAAAAGTCAAGGTCAAAGTTTGAAAGTCTAAGGTTGAGGATAAGCTACGACAACTTTGTAAGGTCTTACATACTTTGTCGTAGGACCCCACGTGCGGTGCTTTTGGGGGTTGACGCAAACCTCATCTCATGAATAATTCTAATAGTAATTTCGATATGTCACAGTTTTCAAAGAGATACTTTATTATTTTGACAATGCAATGTGAAGTTACCTATACCTAGCTTATTGATGTCATAAGAATTAAAAAACAAAATTGTGATTGAGTATTAGTGTTTAGTAGCACTATGTTTTATAACGTGTCATTTTCACGTGTGTTCTAGTAAGTGTTGTTTTCTTAAGATTTTAGTGAAGCAAAATTTTCCGTCTCTAGCTTAATTTTACTTTATCTACATGCATAAACAAATGTGAGCTAACGTCACTGAGACCCGAGAATATACATGTTTGAATTGAACTCCCAACACACTCAATTATTTGTTTCAAATTAATGTTTCTGACGCCAATGAAAGTTGAACAAAGGAAGAGTTGTTTTACTTTTATGTACTAATGTTTTTGGGAAAGTAAAAATAACATTTGCAGAGGGTAAATGTAAAATAAATAAACTAATTTATTTGAACGCTGTCTAGCTTCTCAAAGAGGAGACAAATACTAGGTTAAGTAATGTTCGTTTCAATGACTATGTACAGAGTTTATATAGTTGAAAAAGCACGAGTCTAATTTCATTCATTATATTATTTGTGTAAACACATTATTATTCAACTATATACATGTTATTAATGTAAAACATATACTAAACTGAGTCCAAATTAAACTCATCTTCTATATTCTTATATTCTTGACCCAAGCTGGCGCCTATAAACACCCTTATTCAAAAAAAAAAACTTACAAATAAAATTTATTATTAAAAATAGATAGTTTAATATAAATATAATTATTTATACCTATTTATTAACAAAGTGGGGGAAGATAGTAAAATACTTGTACCTACAGGTACCTGTCTCATAATTTAGAATTTTTTAAATATCTTAGTTATATACAAAGTAATTTATTTTTAGGATGAACAAATTTAGAAATAATTTATTTTTTGTATATAAATATATATTTCAATTTTTTAATTTAATTGAATTTAATTTAATTTAACTTTTACTTTGATGTAAAATTATTTTAATTGATATCTATAAAAATATTCATGAATACTCACAAATATTCATAAAATTTATAAATACCAATTTAACATATATCTTTATGGGTATAATACGGGGTGAACTTTTACTCAATAGAGTGACTGACCAAGTGTTATATATGAAACAAAAAGTAACCGATCAAGGATTACTCGTGCATCAGCATGGGTTTTCATTGTTCTGACGCATATTTCAAATACATCTGTTTATAAAATTTAATATTTTTATTAAGACAAACACAATTAGTTGATCAAATTTTTCGAAATGACAGAATGATTGAAAGAGCATTCAAAAAGCAACACATGGCTTAGGGGAAGACTTTTCTTAGACTAGGTAGACATTTATAGTTATCTTGTCTTATTTTTTCATCCTATTCAAAATCGTGTAATTATTTACAATTACAATAACCGTATAATCATTTAATATAAGTGTTTATCGATTTTAAAAAGAAAATTATTTATCATACCCGTAATAGGTCCCATTCCAGTCATTCTCAAATTATTGATTGTTTTAAATATAATTTTTCTTCTCAAATTTTAATCTTTGTTAACTTGATTAACATTCATACTTTTTATATCACTATTTTCTTCTGAATTATTAATTATTTATATAGTTTTAAAATTTATTTTTAATCCTAAGTTATTGTTATTTATATTTTTCCTTATTTAAATTAATTATGCATACATTTTTGTATAAATTTAAAAGAGGTCGGCCTTGGGGAGGTAAACGCAAAACCTAGTAGGATACATAAATCATAAATTTAATATTGGATCGTGATTTATAAATTGACTTACCTATAGCAACATTTTTTTAATGATATTCAATAGACATTTGTTATTTTGTTGGAACAAATATCAGGTAGGTTCATATAGATTACCACATTCTTCAAAAGTTTTAAAATTGTTGAAGACAAAATTATAATCCGTCTTTAATAATTTTTCAAGAACAATTAATTAACTTCTTTTCTTTTAGAAAATAAGAGAGACTATAGTCATTTAATCCTATTTTATGGCCTTTTTCTTGTGGAACACAACTTTTAATCCCAATCGACTCCTTCCTTTTTTTAACTACATAAAACCCTAAAAGTTTTTTGTTCTCATTAGAGTTGTATCGCCTGTGCGTCAAACGACATTAACTCTGTTTGGTTCTTGGGTCAGATGATTTTTAAGTAATCCCCCCAAATGCCCTCATCTTTTTCACTGACTTAGGCACGTATTCATCAAGCTTTGTCTATTCTAAAAGCAACAGATCAAGATTTTCAAAATCTTAAGAACATCAAATCAATATTTTCATAAAAAATGAGAATTCATCAAAAGCAAAATCACAATGCTTTTGTTTTACAATGAAGGAACAAGCAAAACCAAAATCTCTAGCACAACAATTAACCAAGAATTTCAAACCTAAATATGTTTATGACAGATAAGTAAGAAAATGAGCACAAGCTTAATTCTTGTTCTTCCCGGCAAAGGCTTCACGTCCTCGACCAGAAGAATGTCATCAGGATCCCTTCATTTTAACTATGCAACCTCGAACTTCATAAGGTACACTACATAATCAAACCCTTCCTTTTATCCCTACAACGCTAATATGAAAATGGCTAACAATTCCACCACGGAGCGGTCAATGTTGGAGTTCTTTCTTCTAGCGAAAGGCACGTACTGTTGTCCACAAAGTCGAGATACTGTCATCGTCAGCGTCGATGTTGTTGCTGTTGGAGTGCTTGATGTGCAATCTTGCACTCATATCTATAAAGGGTTTCCAATATGGAGTTCAAAATGCACACCGCCGCCGCGTTAGTGTTGCCCTTTCAGTGTTTTACAAACTTGCGCATAGATTTGATAGGGGTTTCCTAGGATGTGATGTCAAAGTGAAGGAGATCATGGGCAAGTGTTGAAACACCAACAAGCAACAGTGGCCGAGGACACACCATGTGGTCCACATGATTCAGAATCACCAGATACTATGGGCTTGTAACAATGGTTGTAGAGGAATCTAAGGGCATTTCCCATTATTGAATTTGATTAAAGCTTGAAACTTTGAGACAAATTGTAAACAATGAAGGGGGAGAAAATCTACAATGGCCTTAATAGTTTTTATGCATCAGAATATAGAAACAGAAAGACAAAGGAGAAGAATTAACTAAATCTAACAATAAGACCAACCCTCCCCGTTCTTCAGAGAAATCTAACAATGAGGGGGATGAATGCTCTATTGGGTCAATTTAACTCGGAAAATTTTGGGTTTTAATAAAATAGTCAGGATAGAAATGTAATTCAATTTGTAAAACAAAATGTAATTTAACGACGTTACATGAGAGAGTGCAAAAGAAATGATTTCAAATAGAGAGAGTCCTATATAATTCAAGTAAAACAAAAGGAATGTCATTGTAATTTAATTTGTTCAAAGAAAAATGTCACATTCTATTTAGAAGTAGTTTTTACCCTACACTATTTTTATTTTGTCTCATTTTTTTTTTTTTTACATTCTTGCCTCATATATGTAATTTGTCAGACTTTATGCGCCATGGTCTTTGTTTGTACGAATATAGACATGTTACTTGGTTAATATTTGGTAGGCATGTTGAAATTTAACCTGATCCAAAATAAAAATAAAAAATTACTATAAAGTTAAAATTGAATTAAATTGATTTTTTTTATTTGTTTAAATATTTTTTTTTTCAAATCAATTGGTTTGGTTCAACTTTTGGTTTGTAATTAAAATGTAACATTTATATTATTATAGTGTTATGTGTTTTATCTATATATCAATTGAACTTTACATTATTTTGTAGTGTTATGTATATGAATTTATACAATATATATCACTTTATTTTATAGACGATTTTCTTAAGATATGTTGGTTTAAAATTAATAAATATTTGACAAATTTTTATTATAAAAGATTTAATAAATTTTGTAAATTATTAATAATAATTTTTTAATGTAATTTAATTTAAAAGTCACTACTACAAAATGAGCCTCTTAAGACGCTGATTTAACGTCGGTTGATCCAAAACAGTCTTAAAAAGAAACACAATGACATTTTTGTAAATAAATACAATAATTCTAAGACGATTTCGCGAAAACCGTCTTAAAAACTATCATTCTAAGACGGGTTTTGAAAAACCGTCTTAGAAGGTTTTCCTCTATTTTAAATGTCTCCGACTTCTCTCACGCTCTTTAGTATTGTGACCTTTTGACTCCCCCTTTAGGGTTCCCTCTTCTCTCACGCCCTTTAGGGTTCCATCTATTCCTCCCCTCTTTGGATTTTTTCCTAAACCCTAATAACCTTAACGCTCCACTCAAGTCCAGAATCAGCTCTTCGAAGTAGAACGGGAACATCGTCGCACTCCACCGCTCTACGCCGATTATCAGGAAGGTGTGGAGGGCGTAGAGCGTCGTTGCAGCTTCTTTTCTTTCTCTTACCTTTCTGTCGTTGAGGAGTGTTATGAGAGCGTGGGTGAAGCTCGGGAAAGCTCCGAGGTGGCCTTGTTGACGTGGAGGATAGCGAGGCTGGTGAGGAGGGTGGCGACGAGGGCGTAACAGTCGGAGGGGGTGGAGGAGGAGAGGCCGACCTTGGCATTGTCATTGAGGGAGAGGTGGAGGAGGAAGGAGAAGGTGGGGTGGCGGAGGTCGGCAGTAGAGATGTGTTGGAGGCAATGGTTAAAAGGCTCAATGGACCCATCGTTTCGTCCAGCTCTAACGGCAACACCGTCGTTGGACGATTTTCTCCTACGCTTCAAACAAACTATAATAGTCGATTAGTTCAGGTACACTCATTTTGGTCAGGATTTTAAAGACATTTTGTGGGAATTTCCCTTAACTTATAGTTATATATTACATTAGTTTGTGTTGAGCATCTTATTTGAGAGTTTTTAAATAAGCACTGGAAACAAGAGAATCGCTGAACTTATTATGGAACAAAAAAAGATGTTCTTTTGTGAATATATACAAAGATTTCAAGCCACACCTGCTCATGGTCTTAGTCCAGGTTGGCTTAAGCATCTTATATCTTATCATTAAAGCCTCATTCTACCACAGGATGAGCCCATTTGTGTATGTAACTTATCGGCAGATAGTAGTTGTGGTTGTGATGCTCCCTTTTGCATACTTTCTAGAGAGGTACATATACTTTTCTCTTCAAAAGATGGTCTGCATTTGCATGACTTTTCTTTGTGTTATCAATTTGGTAGCATTTTAATATCTAGCATTTACATTTCTAATAATCTCATCAATTTCAATTTGTTTGTTTCAACAATTGAATGTTATAATCTTAAAACATGGTCATGTAGCTGACAATTCATATTTTCTTGTAGAAAAGCAAGACCACACTTGACATTTGATCCCTAGTAATCCACCGGTATGAATAGAACAATGTCGAGTGATATATATCCTATGAATTAATTCTAACTTGGCAAAAAATCATTTCTACCCCATTTAGAAGGTTTTGAATTTTTATCATTACCTATATTCAACAAATCAATTTCACCTTTTGATTGAGCATCTTTATTCCTGGTTGAATATAATCATTTAATGGACAAAAGCTAACTGGTAAAACTTGGCACTCATAGTAATAGTTTACTGATGACCACACTTCATGGGTCACGCACATTCACAGTACCTATATATATATATATATATATATATATATGATAACCTTACAATTTTAAATTATGTATTGTAAAATTTGTAAATAATTTCAGAAAAATACAACTGAAATATTGGTGTCGTCGAGTTTTCCGGCGTGACCACACAAAGCCACAGTAAAGGTAGAGTTAGATAGCCTTTAATGACTTGTCAAGGAGATTATATTATGTGGTGTTTTACTATCACTACTATTCTGACAAAGTTTCCTGTGCATCCAGCCTAGTAACTGCAGAAAAAAAAAATAAAAACAAAAAATATTGGGAAACCAACTTAGAAGAGCATGTACACTTAATATTTTGTTCTGCTACCCATGATTCATAAAGGATCTCAGCTTCATCTTTCATATTCAACAAAAATCTTTGGAGTTTTGGTTGCCTAACTTGGGAAGATAAATGTAATTGAAGGATTTGTCTTTCGTACTTAAATGATATATTAAAAAGAACATATAATGAGCATCACTCCATATCATCATTTTTTTATAAAATAATTTGAGTAGTATATTGAATAAGAGGGCTTTATATATGATGAACAACCAGTAACTTCTTTCTTGCTACATTATGACATGTATTATTCTTTTTAGTGAAACTTTGCGATTGTTAAATCTAGAATAGATAATGAAATGCTAATTAATTTTATACCCTTTGTAAGCTTGATTGAGATTGATGATATGACCACGGCTAATTTTAGTGTGTTTTGAGTTTATTTTGAATTTTTAGTTAGGCTTGAAGTTGTGCATTTTTTTAGTTACCACAGTGTAGATGTTCTCTGATCATTGTATTTTTTTTGTTCAATACAAGTTTTGTATTGCTCTAGTGATGGTATTCCGGGGTGAGAGTGGATATGAATACATGTTTTCAATTTGCTATATGAGGGATTTTCATCATGGACAAAATACTAGTTTCACATGAATTCATTTTTGTAACTTTCCACCGGTTTAAATATGTTTGAACGCCTCATACTTAATAGTGGAATAATTACTATTTATGTGGTATATTATAAGGTTTATGTGTGTTTCAATTTATGGTAATTTGATATAGTTAATATAAAAATTTAAAAAATTAGGAGGAGGGGTTTCTAAGACGGTTTTCAAATGCAAAATCGTCTTAAGATGGTTACAAATGTAATACATTTGTTTGTCAAAAACCGTCTAATAAGGATATATAAAAAAAATCAAAGTAACATTCTAAGACGGTTGTAGAATAAAAACCGTCTTAGAAAGGAACATTCTAAGATGATTGTCTCTTACAATCGTCTTAGAATGATATAAAAAAATCAAAGACGCATTCTAAGACGGTTCTAGCTAAAACCGTTTTAGAATGAGACTTTTTAAGACGGTTGTCTCCTAGAATAATCTTAGAATGATGTAAAAAAAAATTCAAACACGAAATAGAAATTAATAATTCGAAATCCTATTTTGAATTGAGATTTGAATTAAACATTGATTGATGTTTTGTTCGAAAATTACAACAATTTTTAAGATGGTTCTAGGCTAAGAACCATCTTAGAATGCAACTTTCTAAGACACATTCTAGAACCGTCTTAGAATGATGTAATTTTTTTTTACAAAGACACATTCTAAGACGGTTCTAGGCTAAAAACTGTTTTAGATTGAGACTTTCTAAGACTGTTGTCTCCTACAACTGTCTTAGAATGATGTACAAAAAAAATCAAACACGAATTCTAAGATGGTTCCAGATTAAGAACCGTTTTAGAATGCGTCTTTCTAAGATGGTTCAATAACCGACGTCAAAAGTCTTACTTTTCAACAATACTCTCTACAAAGACGGTTGTTGAACCAATGTCGTATGAGGTTGAACCGATGTCGTATGGGATAAATAACAAATTTAGAAAGCGCTGCTTGTAGTAGTGAGTTGAAAAGACAATATATAAATTTTAATGAAATAATATTTTAACAAAAATCGCAAAAATTAAAACAAATAATAAAATATTGGTTTAGTTTCGATTTTATTTTTTTAAAAAAAGAAATCAAATCAAATTACATATTTTTGAAATTTAATTCAAGTGACTTTTTAATGAAAAATCAAATCAAATCATAAACATCCCAAATATTTGAAAAAAAAAACCGGATTCAAGATTTCACCAAATTCAATCAAAATTTTACTTTCATTAATCTTACCACAACATAGCCATTAAATTATTAATTACTTTCATTACATTTTCAATCATTGGCCTTACTATTTTTATTTGATGCATTTTATTGCATATTGCCAATCTTTTCAACTCCGAATAACAAACAATTAACAATTGATAATAATCTACCACATATTATTGAAATTTTAAATAATGTTTATTAAGGTCTCAACTCATTTATCACAATTAACCCATTCATAATTCATAATGTTGAACAAACAAATAACAAATTTGGTAGTATTTACAAATCATCTTCCAAATTCCATAATTTCTTTGAATTTTTTTCTCCCCTCCCCCCCTCTTTATTTTTTTTTTCTTCCCGTGGGGTCACACCACTCACCATTTGATGTACTAAAGTCACTTATCTCATCTTTCACCTTTTTTTCTCTGTTCCAAAATTGAGTTGGATGATGGGTATAGTGCTTTACACACACGCACATCACATAATTACAAAAGTGTATTGTATTTATTGTATTTAATAAACACAACACCAATTTTAGAATCTCCCTCAGCTAACCAATAACTTCTCGCCACGTGTACACCCTGCCACTTGACTCCCCACTTGCTCTTGCACCGTTCCCACCACCACAACTTTCTTTCTCTTCGCCACCGCACTCTCTGGCGACGACGGCCGCTTCGACTTCACCCTCACCGGGTCGGGCTCGCCGGAGTTAACCCTCAACGGAAAATTCAGCAACGCCCTCGACCCCCTCATCCGGTAGGCGGCGCGGTCGTACGCCAACGCCGCGTCCTCCGCCGTCTCAAACGTCCCCAGCCAAACCCTAGCCCCGTTCTTCGCCGGGTCCCGGATCTCCGCCGCGAACTTCCCCCAAGGCCGCCTCCGCACGCCGCGGTAGTGCTTCCCCTTAGCCGGAGCAACCTTCTTCTCCTCCGCCGCAGCCGCCGGAGGCGGCAACGGACTTATCAGCGCCGGCATCACGTCCGGCTCCAGCTTCAACGCCGGAAAACTAGACGACACGCTCTCGGGCGACCCGGCATCGAGAGATGGGACCCACCCGACGTTAACGGCGTCACGGAGAACGCCGTACAACACCATGTCTTCTGTATCGTCCTCCTTAAACGGAAGCTCGCCCCAGTTGTCGCTCAAACACGAGTCCAAGCTGCTGAAACTGGAGCTCCGACCTGACCCGAAATTAAGGGCTCCGAAAATGGATTCCGACTCGCCCAGCAAGTGGCGCCGAATCGAATCTAACAGTGCCAAATCCGATTCGTAAGAACTACTACTACTCTGTCCGTACATCTCTCCGGTGTTCCTATTGTGGTCTAAATTCTAATTGCTTTGCAGAAAAAAATGTTTTTAAGATTTAAGATAGTGTGTGAGAAAAGAAAAGTGGATATTTTGGAAGAGGAGTTATTGAATATTCGAACTTACGGGGTTGTGAATTAGGAGGTATTTATAGGATTGTAGGTTCATGAACTTATTGCTTTTTTCCATTGTGTTGGGTCGTCGTGCTTAGCTTCGCTGAAGGTTCGCATGTGTAAAGTCTAAACAACAAGGAACTAGTGGCGTTTTTCGTCATGTGCTTAATTTGTTTTAAATTATAAATATATACACTCTTGCCGATTTTCTTACAACAGTTTTTATGATAAGTTAACAAGAGAAAAGTATATGATTATTATAATAGAAGTTTAGAACAATTCAAGTAAGTGAGAAATATAATATAAAATAAAAAAAGAGACAGAAAAAATAAAATGTAAATTTTATAAAAAATTATTAGATGTATATCACTTCTCTTTTGTTTTCTTTATTAATTAATGTTTCAGTCTACTCTCGCTGACGAATCGTACTTGTATGATGTCTTTCGGCTTACATGTGCAGACAACATGCTTCGTTGCTTGTCTTTCCTGTTGTCACCTTCCATGCTGCATAATCGCCGAGTATTTTTTGCTTATACGGCTATATTGTTTCTCTATTTTTTATTTTCTTTTTCTTTATTTTTCATAACTTTATTATATTATTATATTGTCTCCTCCTTTTTCTTTCTCTCTCAGTTGATGGATGCACAAAGGATGAGGACATCAAAAAATATTATTCTCGTTTTAAATTTTATAATGAAAAAAGACAGAATAAATTATAAGATTAAATAAATGATGCAATTTGATGGATACTCAAAGAATGAGAACATCAAAAAATATTATTCTCATTTTATATTTCTATAATGAACAAAAATATAAGTAAAATAAATAATGTATTGAAAAGAAATTAAAAAGTTTTACGATAATGGTAAATAAAAATAACATTATTAAAAAAAGTTCAAATTAAAATTAGTCAATGCTTAATATTTTTCTATTCAATAGCTCATGTATATTCTATGAAATTCCCATTTTTTATGTGTTTTGAAATAACATATTTTTAATCATGTATACATTTTTAATGTTAAGATATTAGTAAGTTTAGAAAAAGTAAAAAATAATTTTGATACTTTTCTGAAAGATAGAAATAGTAATTTTTGAAACTTAAATTATAACCATACATTTTCTTTAAAAAAAAAATCCCAATAGCTTGTGAATCAAGCTTCGGTGAAAGAATTAGATACTTTAAATTTTCTAAATCGAATACTTAAACTTTATTAAAGTTAAATGAAATAACATACAAAAAAAATGTTAAATGAAATAAAATTTATGAAATATAAATATAGTGTAATTTCAATTAAGGAAACGGATAAACAATTAATTCATTGCAGGATACGAATACCGCACAAATTTAGTAATTCATTATTAGGTTCATATGTGTAATTAGATTATGCTAAGTAACTGTTACTGAAAAAATGTCCGAACACTGTCTTTTGCTGAGGGGTCTTGTTCCTTCTCCGTTTGGGCAGAATGGTATCATCGAAAAAGGAAAAAAGTAATTATAAAAGATGCTCTGACACATTTAAGTAAAGATTCAATTTTAAACAAAAAATACAAATAATAAATATATATTTAATGAATAGTAATTTTTATCCAAAGATTCTATTCTATTTATATAAATCTTATTTGAGTCTTGCACCTTAGACTTAGATAATCTGTCATCTAAGTAGGATTAGATGACCTAATCTCATAATTACCGACAAGTGTAGTTATTTTGTCTCTTAACAAAATACTTATCCAGTATAATAATTAACATAGGTACCAAAATATTAAAATTGTGACGCAGATAGCACCGTCTGATAATTGCAAAGAAAAATAACTTTTCTTATTTAGCGGAGAGAAAGAAAAAAAAAAGGTAAAAGAAGATGGCGAGGAATAGGTGAATGGTGGCGAGGAAAACAACGTGGGACTATGACTTCGAGAAGGACACGAATCAAACAATGCGGATACAACGATTGTGGACACATTTGCGAGGTTTGCACTTGTGGATAAGTCATTGCTTTATGTTAACAACTTATGAGAGGACCCCACTACTCCCCAATTTGCATCTCCCAGTTAACTATATTGCTTTATGTTTTTTAGTGTTTTCCAGGACTGTAACTACGAATCACAATTCAACAAAAACCTTTACCTTTTTAGATTTCATCCTTTGGTTTTGGATTAACACTGCGAAATATGACCCCATCATTGGTCCAATTGATCTTTATTTTATCCCAAAATTAGGTGTCACTAACTAAAAACAGCTACTTTCTTGCTATGTTGGATATTGATTTGAATGAGACTGAGTTGAGCTACTAGTGGATGGCCAAACAACTATTGTGAAAATATATAAAACTGAATTATTTGAGTTTTATCTACCAGGTAACTAGTATTTGATAAAGTTTATTTGTTCAATTTGGAATAACTTGTGAATGATTTGTGTCTCTATATGTTGTGTGCACACAAATATCAAATGGAAACTATTTTTTTTTTAAATAATACATTATTTATAATTGTAGATGTTCATTGGGGTTATACGAGTAATATTTTTTAAATATTAAAATTGATTTTCAATTTTTTTTACAAAGATTGAAAATATGGATTTTTTACGTAATAAACAGTGATACAAAATAAAGTTTTATTTATATGAAAAGGTTTAGTAAATGTTGAATCAATACAAAAATATAGAATAATTGAGGCATAAACAAATAAAATAAGTCATGCTAAAGTTTCTTGTATTTTTAACTAAGATAAATTCAAGTTTTAAATTTAATTTATTTAAATAACTGAATGAAAGTTTAGTTGTGTTATTTTTCTAAAGCCAAGTTTGAATATTAACTTATTCGCACTTTTTTTCATCATTTCTTGGCTTGTTGTCAACAATACAATAAATCATTGAAATAGCAATAGAACCTTAGTGATGACCATGAAGTCATTGGTTAGCCAACACTAAACAATAATTTCTTGTAAACAACAAATAGATTATTGCTCATTTTCAACTTAAGTGTCACGCTAAAATATATCTTGCTTTCTCATGTGTCAAGCTAAAAATTAAAGAATTGAGTACTAATGATCAGGTCGTTACTAGAGTCATCACTTAAGAGTGATGGCTAGACTTCCACTTGGTACCATTTTTTTACTTAAGTCTCCCTCTCCTTCTCCTTTTCATTCTCGCTTTCCCCCCATCCCTTTCATTTTTTCTTGTCTCCCCCTACTCTCCTTTTCTTTTGTTATTGTTGTAGGTTTGATGGCGAGTTGTTGGGGTGGCATCAGTATGGAATTATGCTAATTGTAGTGTTATTCTCAGCATTGTGGTTGCTAGAGCTACAACCTTCAATAGAGTCTTGGTTGTTTGTTTTGATTGTTTTACTTTTATTTTGTTTGTTTTGTCTATTTTACTTTTATTATGATTTTTTTCCACTTGACAATGATCAATGCATGTAACAGTTGCCTAAGTTGTTAGCAAGTAGTGATCGCCATATTAAACATAAGGCCAATGCGATTGTGGTTTGTGTTAGATTAGTGTGCATCTAGCGTAGTAGTTGAAAATAAGTGCTTAGGATTTTGAATAAGGATAAGATTTAGGGTTCTGGCTAATGGAGTTGAAACACACAATTGGGGACAACAATGTTTTCTTTGCTTTGCCTATGCATATTAATATTGGCTTATGCAGCGACTAAGTTATCATTACTAGATGATGGCCTTTTTTGGTCGTTTCAATTTCATTAGTGATAATATTGTTGTTGATGATCTCGTGATTGTCACTTATCTAATATTTCCTTAAGTATCGATCCATTAACATTGACTTTTTAAGATTAACGACAACTTTTTTGAAATTTTATTTATTTTTCCACTTACATAAGTTTATAATAATGTCATTTTCACAATGTATAGAAAAAATGTTAGTTGTTAAGTGTAATGGCTCATATTCTATAAGTTGTAACAATAACAATTTCTCCTTTTTAATTTTAATTATGGGAAAAATTGTAGAGGAAAAGGTGGCTACAACGTGACATTGCTTAAAATATAGGTAAAAAAAAGAGCAAATGCACATTGGCAATCAATCGGTCCAACTCAACTTTGATAAGACAAACCCATTTAATCAAATACATGATCACTTTTATGTGTTTCCTTATTATAAAATAGAAGATTAAATGGTAGATTTTGAAATAAAAATACCCAATTTGTTTCTAACTCTAACTTGATGACATAACCTAAAAAAAAAACTTGTTGACATGAAAATTACAAAAGTACCCTTTATATAAATTTATAATGTTAAGAGTTAAGGGTTCTTACTTTGATTTCATTCACAATTATCACTAGTAGTTCATGCTCAAATTATGACAATGGATATATACAAAACAAAAATGCACATAAGAGAATATCAATCACAAGAAATTAGTCTTAAACATAAAAAAGTGCTCTTACAGTGCAACAATGCATAACTTCTACTTTTCTTGCACATGTGGTACCATTCTAAACCCTTTGAAAGTAGTCTAGGAGGGCATACATGAACATAAAAAGTGCCATCAACATACTAATTTCTCAGTGACTAGTCAGGGTTACCAATTTTTATTAGTACACATTGACTCCATGGGATCAACATACATATGCATCATAACATCGTGTCTTGTACCATCATAACATCGTGTCTTAGGTACAAGACACGATGTTATGATGCATATGGTTTTAGGTACATAATGCTCATGTTCCCATTGAACATTTAACAACTACATCATACCTTGCTTAGGTTACATTCCTCATATGAAAACAATCATTTCATATCATTTATCCCATGACACATAAGTATCTATTAACAGTAGGAAATTTTTGTAAATATATTTTTGAATTCTGTTAGAAGATAGTGTTGTAGGTGTTGTTGACGTGTATATTGGTGAGTATTGCTGATTCATTTTGATTCCCTTGTATTTAGGAGTGTTAGTTATAACAATTTTGCTTCTAGAACATTTCCTTCATGTATATAAAAGGTACTACTATACACTGATTGAATATGAGGAATATACAGAATTCTTCAATGTTTGTCATCTCTTTACTTCTTTCACTGTAATATGGTATCAATAGTATAATTTCTTTCATGGCTAGAGGCAAGAACAATGCTGCGAGTTCTGATTCCTCTGCGGATGATTCCTCAAGCCCTTTTTTCCTTCACTCTGCTGACCATCTTGGTCTTGTTCTCGTGCTTCATCCTCTATCTGGACCCAACTATCACACATGGTTTCGTTCCATGATCATGGCTCTACAAGCCAAGAACAAATACTTGTTTGTTGATGGATCTTTATCTTCTCCGTCCTCTGATGATTTGCTTTATTCTTCCTAGGTTCGTTGCAATATCATGGTCTCATCTTGAATCTTCCATGTCTTCGATCGTGATATAGCTAACAGTCTTCTCTACATCCTCACCGCCCATGGCATCTGATAGACCTCTGTGATCGTTTTGAGCAAAGTAATGTTCCTCATATTTTTCAGTTGAAATCTCAGCTTGCTGCTCTTCGACAAGGACCTCTAGATATGAGTGCTTATTTTACCCGTTTGAAGACTCTCTGGGATGGCCTTCGTGAGTTTCAACTGGTCCCGATCTGCCATTGCGTTGGCCTTCGAACTTGGTCCTAGTACCAAGAGCAAGATTCCTCCATTCAATTTCTCATGGGTCTGAACGAATCTTACGTAACCACTAGAGCTCAGATTCTTCTTATGGAACCTCTAACTTTCCTCAATCGTGTTTTCTCGTTTGTTGTACACGAAGAATGTCAGCGTTCCATTATTATGCCTACATCTTTCCCTGTTTCTAATCTTCAGCTCCTTCTTGTCGTGAATGTTACCACCGGACCGTCCAGACCTCACCATGATCGTCCCTTCTGTACCCATTGTTCCCAGTAAGGTCACACCATCGAGAAGTGCTTCAAGTTACACAGTTTTCCTCCTAGCTATAGGACTCGTACCAAGCCCATTGACACTCAAGCCCATTTGTCTGCTGTCACATTTCATCACACTGGGCCTTTCCAACACAGCCAACACAACCCAATCCACATAATCCCCTCACTCTCACCCCTAAACAATTATCCCAAATATGTGCCATAATTTCCACCCAAATCTCACCCTCAACATTGTCCCCTTCTACATCCTCTGGACAAGATCTTTGATCACCATGAGTTGCCAATATTTTTTGTATTCCTTCTTCTCTTTCTCGTTCTTCTTAGATTTTGGACACCGGGGCTACCCATCATGTTTGTTGTTGTCTTGATATTTTTTGATTTCGAACTTTTTTGTTTCTCTTCCTAATGGTACCACCATTAGTGTACCTCGTGTGGGTTGTGTTTCCTTTCAGAGTTTTACTCTTTTTCCCGTTTTGTTTGTTCCCCAATTTCACTATAATCTTCTATCTATTAGTGCTTTGGCTTCTGCACTTGGTATATCTATCACTTTTCTGCTTCCTCATGTGTTTTGCAGGATCCTTCGAACTCCCACACGATTGGGACTACTGATCGTACTAGGAATCTCTATGTCCTTCATGAGTCTTCTCGATTTTTTGCTTTTGCTTGTGCTGTTGATGCTGCCTCTTCTCTTTGGCATGCTCAACTCAGTCATCCTTCTTCCACCCGTCTATCTCTTTTGAAGTCTTTTTTGAATTTACCAGTAGTTCCCAATCATTGTAATTCATCATGTACTGTTTGTCCTCTTTCTAAACAGAGGCGTTTACCTTTCATTTCTCACAACAATTTGTCAGATTCTACCTTTGATTTAATACATTTGGATGTATGGGGCTGTTTTTCCCATTTGTCAATTGAAGGTTTTCGTTATTTTTTAACGATTGTTGATGATTGTAGTCAATACACGTGGGTCTATTTTGTGTGTTCCAAGTTTGATGTTCTTAGTGTTTTTCCTGAATTTTACTCACTTATTCTCACACAATTAAAAAAAATAAAGTTTGTGCGCTCTGATAATGCTCCTGAGTTTCATTTTGACTCATTTTTATGTACCAATGGTATTGTTTCTTTTCATTCTTGCGTTGATCGCCCACAACAGAGCTCTGTTGTGTAGCGAAAACACCAGCACATTTTAAATGCTGCTCGGTCCTTACTTTTTCAATCAAATGTTCCTTTGATTCATTGGTCTAATTGTATTCGTACCTCTTTCTATCTTATAAATTGTCTTCCATGTCCTATTATTCGAAACCAGTCTCATTTTCAAGTTCTTTTTGCCAAGGACCCTTCTTATTCTCATCTAAGGTCCTTTGGTTGTCTCTATTTTGCTTCCACTCTACCAAGGATTGTCATAAGTTTTCTCCTAGAGTTGTCCCTGTTGTTTTTCTTGGGTATCCCCCCGGTTACATGGCTTACAAAGGTTTAGATCTTGTTACAAATGGGATTTTTATCACTAGGGATCTTGTTTTTCATGAGGATGTTTTTCCTTTTCTCACCATGCCCTTTCTTGATCACCCATATTTTTTTTCTGACTCTCTTGTTCCTACCCAACCAAATTGTCATTTACAACCCAACCATCCCTCTAGACCTACCAAGCCACCTCCTTATTTGCAAGATTTTGTTTGCTCTGTTGTTTCCACCAATACATATCCTTTATCATCTGTTTTACCATACAATCGTTTATCCCCTTCTTTTCAGGCTCGTTAACTCAGCCTCTCTTCACATTGAACCCTCTACCTTTAATGAAGCCTCAAAAACCCCTCACCGACAGTAGGCCATGAAACTTGAATTGGATGCTTTGGAATCCAATGGAATTTGGTCCCTAGTTCATTTACCTTCTGGTAAGCGGGTAATTGGTTGTAAATGGGTTTATAAATGTAAACTTCATGCGGATGGAACTTCGGAAAGGTATAAGGCACGTTTGGTTGCCCAAGGTTTCACCCAACAAGAAGGAATTGATTATTTTGAGACTTTTTCTTCTGTGGCTAAAATTGGTCCTATCAGAATTTTGCTTGCCTTGTGTAACGACCTAAAAATTATTGTGTTTATTTATTTATTTACTTAATTATTTATTTACTTATTAAGGTTAATTCTTTAAGTTTATTAAATAATCTAACGTGTGTAATTGTAACGTACTATTTCATTCATTTATTTGTTTATTTATTATTATTATTATTATTATATATTTTTTTAACGTAATTGAGGTAGAAACAAAAAGAAACTAGATATATATCATATTTCATTACATTCCATTTCTATATTACATACTAATATCATAGTTCTTCAAACACTGTTATTTATTTACAACATACACAACCCCTTATTCAAACATGATCTCCATTGTTATCCTCTTTACTGAACACAATTATGGGATCTGTGGCTGGATTAGGATACACAGGAGCAAATTGTAAGAAGGGGTCCTATGGGTTAAAATCTTCACTAAAAACAGAAATTGGAAAATGGGTTCTGTTGCGCGATTAACGCGATTGATACGGCAAGTGCACCGATCGTTAACAAGTAATAAAAGTAGGTAAGTAGAGTTATCGTCTCCACAGGGATTGGAATGATTTTTACAATAATATTAATTCTAAATGATTGGAATTTAAAAACAGAAAAATAAAGAACAAAGAAGTAATTGTTGAGTTGTGGTTGGTGTTTGAATAAAAACAGAAATTAA
>PYAF01003854.1:350868-369690 GCA_007407185.1 Glycine tomentella
TTCCTATTTTCAAGTAAGAGTAATCTGTTTTGTTCGAATTTCCACTAGTCTCGTACATAAATCATCACCTACCATCTTATTTTTTTTTTCCAACTTCAAATCTACTATTCACGTATTGAAACCATTAATCATTCATAATATTCACCTTTTAATTCCAAACGTTAATATTAACAATTTCTATAGATTATTAAATTACTTAAAAAAATCATCACGTACATCATTCTAAAGTTCTAATAATTCATATTGTAAATTTTTGCATATAAATCACCGTATCCTTATCATAAATTAACTTTTAAAACTTAAATTATTATTATTATTTTAGCTTAAATAAAGACTAAGCATAGTCAAATAAGCACATAAATTAATCTTAAATAAATTCTAAATTAGAGATTGAAGCCTAACCTACCTCTAATAAGTTTGATGGACTCAGTAAAAAATAGAAAGTTTTTACGTGAATGAAAGAAGAAATAGAAAGGTGGTAGAAAATAAAGGTTTTAATATGAAGAGTGGGAGAGGAAAGTTTTTGTGTAGAGATTTTCTGAAGGTAAGAGTATTTATACTAGTTTATTTAGCTGGATTTTAAATGAGTTAAATAAGTTATAACCGGGTTAGGATTTAGTTTGATTACAAAATAACCATCCTTGAAGATATTTATCCTAAGTTAATCATGACAAATATTCCTTTCATTAATGCATGTCATTAACGTAGAAAGATGCTTAAGGCTTCAATTTTGGTTATTTGTTCCCCTAATGCCACATGGACACCCTAGAAGATTTTCCAAGAGATTTGGACTCAGCTTATCTCATTCATTGACTTTACCTTAACTCCATTATTCCAAAAATATTTATGTTGCCGAGGACTTAGGAACATTCATGCACATTTGGATTTATTCCAATTTGGGTAGTTAAAATTTATCCTTATTCTTCTTAAATCCTATTATTATAATTTAATCATAAATATAAACTAAAATATATTTTTGAGGATAATACACCTTGACTGCCATTTGAGGTTGGGCTCTCCACCATTTGGACATCAACAATGCCTTTCTTCACGAAGAGCTTTCTGAGGAAGTTTACATGCGACCACCACTTGGCTATCACTGTGAGGGGGAGTCTATCTTCCAATCTGGTTTGTAAATTACACAAGTCTATTTATGGTCTAAAACAAGCATCCAGGCAATGGTTTTTGAAATTCTCCTCTGTTTTAACTTCAAATGGTTTTAAACAGTCAGTAACTAATTCCTCTCTGTTTATTAAAATAGAAGGTGCTATATTTTTAGCTCTTTTGGTTTACCTAGATGACATCATTGTAGCTGGTAATGATCAAGCCAAAATTGTTGATCTGAAGGTTTTTCTAAATCGGTTTTTCAAGCTTAAGGATCTTGGAGAATTAAAATATTTTCTTGGCATTGAAGTGGCAAGGAATTCTAAAGGAATATCACTGAATCAAAGAGGTTATGCCTTGAAGATTTTGTCTAATTCTGGTTTTTTAGGCTGCAAACCGAAATCTACACCTATAGAACCTAATGGAAAACTATCATTAGAAGAAGGAAAGTTGTTAGATGCCTAGCATCATATAGAAGGCTGATTGAAAGATTGTTGTACCTGACTATAACTAGGCCAAACATTTGTTTTACTGTAAACAGATTGAGTCAATTCCTTGCTCATTCGAGGGAGCCTCACATGCAAGCTGCAAATAGACTATTGCAGTACATCAAAGGAACCGTTGGACAGGTTGTTCTATGGTTCTGAAAATGCTGTGAAACTCAAAGCATTTGCTGATTCAGATTGGGCATCATGCCCTGATACAAGGAAGTCTGTAACGGGTTATGCAGTGTTCATTGGAGAATCTTTGGTGTCATGGAGATCAAAGAAGCAAACTACAATTTCAAGATCTTCTGCAGAGGTAGAATATAGAGCAATGGCTAATGTTTGTTGTGAGTTAACTTTGATTAATTCCTTGTTACATCATTTGAATTTGAAGCATGAGAAACTTGATTTGCTATTTTGTGACAATAAAATTGCTCTACACATAGCAGAGAATTCTGTTTTTCATGAGAGGACAAAACACATTGAGATTGACTAACACTTTGTAAGGGAGAAAGTTCTCAAAGGTGATATTAAAACTCTCCATGTTAGCTCACAAAGTCAACTGGCAGATATATTGACAAAGCCCCTTTTTCCTGCGCAATTTGATGTTATTCTTTCCAAGATGGAAATTTTAAACATTTATTTCCCACCTTGAGGGGGAGTATTAAGAGTAGGACATTTTTGTAAATATTTTTTTGAATTCTATTAGAAGATAGTGTTATAGATATTGTTGACGTGTATAGTGGTGACTATTGCTGATTCATTTTGATTCTCTTGTATTTAGGAGAGTTAGTTATAACAATTTTGCTTCTAGAACATTTCCTTCATGTATATAAAAGGTACTACTGTACATACACTGATTGAATATGAGAAATATACATAATTCTTCAATGTTTGTGATCGCTTTATTTCTTTCACTGTAATAGTATCTTATATCATATGCATCACGCGTTATAAAGCCAATAACATGTCCAAGCTCAGATTAATAACATAGAATTCCTAGGTATAAGCATTTTTCCTGCACTGCATCACACTTTCACTTTACGAGAATGGTCTCACTCAATGATTCTCTCACTTCTTGCTCAACAAGAATGCATCTAGCTAAGCAGCATAAGCTCCAAGGATTTACCCTACTCTCTATCAAATTTTCGCTAAGCGAAGCAAAATGCTTGTTAAGTGAATATACTCCAAGGACTCACCCTTGCTTTTTGTTCAATTTTAGCTCAATGAAAGAAATTAAACTCTTGCTTAGCAAATTCATTATAGAGATTCTTCCCCGCTCTCTATCTAGTTTTTGGCCAACGATAGAAGGTCTTGCTTAGTGAACTAACTTTCGCTCAACGAGATACTATCTTGCTTAGCTAATATCTCACTTAGGCACACCCAACCTTTGTACCTATTTCTCTCCGCAAGAAGCCTTTTTGTTGAGCGAAAGGCAACACATTTTGGTAGGTAGGAGACGACAAAAGAAATCCGTACTTGCCAAATACCTAAGGATAGAGTTTGTCATGGATTAAATTTGCATAGCTTAACGAATACTTTGAATAAAATAAATGAATTTTTGTCTCTTCCTACTTATTAACAAAACAGAGATGGATAGAAAAGTACTCGTATATGCAAATTCCCGCAATTTAAATTTCCTTAATTATATAAATTAATTTAATCTAATTTATTTTAATATAAATATGTTTTCAAAATTATTTACTTTTATATAAATATATAATTCAAATTTTTTTTTGCTTTATGTTAATTTTTTTTATTTTTAAAATTTTAATTTTACAAATATTCATGAAAATAAATCCAATATAGTTGCTTAACGAATGCTCACTCTTGTATGAGGTGTATGAAAATAAATCCAATTACAGATAAATACCCACTTTCATCTTTCATCCCCCATCCCAATAAGAAAGGATCCGCATTTACGAGTATCCTAGAGTTTGGATCTATATTTTGCCATCACCTTTGGGGAGCAATATTTCAGGTCCCAGTGTGCTTAATTAGCAGCTCAATAGGTGTTGGACAGATAACATGATTCTCAAATTGGCTTAGAAAGACATTGGACCACAAGCTTCGTGTTCTCTAGGGTTGAGCTAGCTCTCATAGGATCGAGGCTGCCCAAATACTCTATCCCAGAACTAACTTTTATTGAATTATGGTTTTTTATGCGAAAGGAATTATGCAAATTAATTATTTTTGTTTAATTGATTTGTGGCATAGACATATGATTATTATTTTTTATTTGAGAAAATTATAAACAAATACCAAAAAATTTATAATAACTCACACACCCTAAACTAAATTAATCATAAAAGATACACCTTTTGGTAGACGGATGAATATACAATTTAAATTTGAAGCCATTTTCTTTTTGACATTTAAAATATATATATATATATATATATATATATATATATATATATATATATATATATATATATATATATAAGGGATACACGAGGAAGACAATCCCACGTAACACAGCATAAGCTTAACAGAGCCTTTGAAGCTGACCGATGACCAAAACAAATTGGAACTTTTGACTTTGACTTGAAAATTTCTCATTGATATTATTGGCAAGCATGTAGTTTTAGTCACTACGTGCCAACTACCAACCCGTGTGCACCGGAATCTGAGTGTCCTAAACCTTTTCCCTACTATTATATACGTCTGGTTTCAAATCTTCAATACTAGTTTGAACATGTGAGGTCCACAATGGATTTACCTGATGCAGGAAAAATAATTAAATAAGAACGAGATAAAGATAGAAATGAAGAAATCTCCACATGCACAAATAGCAAGCGAATAATTCTAGCTAGCAATTGAATTCCTAGTTTGGTTGAATGATGAAAAATAAAATATAATTTTTCTCCCTCAATGGTAATGCTATTATTTAAAAGAAAAAGTTGTTGATCATTCTAAGTTCTAACCAAACAGTTTGGTCATATCTATGCACAGTTACGTAAAATAATTTCATTCAAACAAGTTGAAATTCTTTTTCAATATAAAAACATCAAGTTGTAAAAAATATAATAATTATGTTGTCGTCGGGCCTTACAATAATTAAGGAAGTGCATGCATGTGTTTTCTCCAAAGGTAGAACAGATACAAAGGATTAGGAATAATACTGTTCATAATATATGTTTAAGGTTCGCTAATGGTCAAATTAATAACTTTTAAAACTAGCCCATTGAACTGTGTAAGGAATCTATGAAGACATTGATCAAAGCTCTGAAAAACATAATGAGGATATTCTTAATTGGTAAGCATGCACGTGGTTACCACGTGGCTGCCAGATGGAAAATTGGAATTAATTCATTTGCCCATACACCTTTGTTGAAGACATGTTTTGATTTGAGTTCTCTTGCATAGGCACTCCAGCTGCAAGGGGCTGTCTTACTTATTTATTTATTTTTTATCTATTAATTTATTTATCAAAATAATAATAATAACAACAATTAATAGCAATGGATTACCCCAGCTAGCATGGCTGCGGGATATGTCATGACAATACTAAAATTTGCGGCTCAGAGCATCCAGATGTTTAGTGGGCAATGCCGCCATCATCTATCAATAAAATAATTAAGATAACTGAAATATAGATTTCAAATTATTGTATAGTAGGTAGTACTTTGCTAAGTCGGCCATAAATATAATAATTTAATTATTCATTTTTTTATTATTTATACTTGCATGTTATCCATTATTTCACAGTGACGTAATAGCAATTAAACATCTTTAATAAATAAAAAAGCAATTAAACCTCTTGATTCCAGGTTAGTGTGTACATATATAACAAAATTAACCGATGTCTTCACGCTAGAGTAAAAGTCCATTAGAAATAACTTCATGGGTACAATAGACTATTGTTATATGCTACTAGTTCAATAATGGATTCCATTATTTCCGTTCGTTTCTAATATTGCCTCACTTTAGTCTTTCTACATTGATAAATTATAAGTTTTTGATAATTATGATAGAAAGGGATGGGAATTTGAACTATGGATATAAAAAATACTATTGGAACTCGTATTTCCTATAAATTCTAAAAAAAAAAAATTAGGGGAGTAAATGATCAGTTATTTGGTGAATCCTACCATTTTTTTCGTAAATCACAAATATCTTCCATGAAAAAAAGTTTTATTTAAGTCTTATAGAATTATTATGAAGAATAAATTATATTCATGAATATTTAATATAATATGAACTCGAATTCAAGACTACTAAACCTATCACCTTTTAATGAATATAAATAAATTTTATTTAATAAAAAATAATATTTAGCAAAAAATATGTGTATTAGAAAATGTATTGCTATCAATATTCTTTATCATATAAGAACTTCACTGATCATTTTTGAGGCAATATATAAATAGTCGTTGCAGCAATGAAGCTGAAGGATGATGATCTTTAGGAAATAGTAAATCAGACCCAGAGACTACCTAGAAGATGAATTAGTGAGATGAAATAACATCTTGTTCTGGTAGCTAGAGAATGTGGAATCAGAAGCGGGAAAGGCTTTGGTTAGTTAGTTCTTAATAAAAAGAATAAAAAGAGAAAAGAGAGGATCGACAGGGGAAGAATGAATTGAGTATCGACAATCATGTGCTATTCTACATATTCAATTCAAAGAAGGATGTCTGTCAATCACTACGCTTCAAAAATTTTCTCTCTTTCATTAAAACGAATGTGGCCATCTCTTTCTCTGCCTGCAATATTCAAACAAGAAACAACATCAAAGCCAGAGATCATGATGTAACGCCTAAGCTTGACTAGAAGAGTCTCATGAAGAGTTTGTAAGTTAAAAATGTTCAAAATCTTTTGTACAAGTATATTACGGTCATTGTAATTTGTAAGCAATCAACTTATTGATTAAAGGCTGAATTCAAATAGCAACTGTGAATAAGTAGCAACAAAAAAAAAAGTAGCAAACGAATGACACTTTGATGGAGAGTCTATTTATGATAACATTTAATCATATAAATACATCCAGTAAATATATATAGTTCAATATATTGAATCTCACAAAAAAATATATATTTTATTTATTGATCAGAGTCATCGTAAACAATTATACGTCTTCTATATTTTTGTATTCTCTGAAAATTTGAATTTCACCATCAACACATAGTCTCAAATTAAATTGCCAGTTCATTCAAGTTTTTTCTCTCTCTCTTAGTCATCGCACAAGCCACCTCAAAGAAAGAAAGAGTAAAACGTGTGCGTGTGTGTGTGTGTTTCTTAAGACAAATGAAAGTATTATTGTAGGATACAAAACTTGATAAAAGATGTGAAAAAGTTTGGTGGAAAAATTACAGAAGGAAAATAATTTAAAAAGTTATACTACAAAATATTTAATTTAAAAAAATTATTTTATAGACGGATTGAATATATACATCCATAAAATTATTATTAATGGATGAATTGAATCATTTTATCAAATAAATCATAGATAAACTGGATGTTTTTAATAAAGCATAAATAGATTAATAAATTACATTTAATATATCCATTGTACACGGGATAGGCGTATTTAGAATGTCTATTGGCCATTGGCTATAGGAAGAGTGCTTCCTAAATTGACAGATGTTTCTATGAGATTTGCCTTGAAGATGAGTCATGGTTAATTGGTTAAATAGAAATCTAAAATCGATCTACAGCTCAAAAGGAGATTAGAATCGATGCAAAGTACAACATATGTAGTTCTGGTTTCATCTTTACATAAACTTTGCAAACGATGAGTTAAAAACACTTGTGCTTGAAAATCAAGAAAAAGCTTGCAAATTATAACGAATATTGACATTATTCTAAGGATGTACTGCACTTCCAGTTAAAATTTGTTTTCCTTGCATCTAGCTTGCTTGATTTTATTTCATTTTTTCCCAACATAATTCAAACATTAAATGGGGCTTTGAAGTAGATGTAATTTTGGTGACATTTCTAATCCAATCTCATAGCATGTAAAGCAAGACATAATTTCTTTTGTTTTTTTGGTTTTTCAGTTGCCTTGTTCATTATACATTTCTTTGAAACGTTCATTTCCTCCGTAGTTCTTGTGCATTTATTTCTTCAAAATTAAATTGCCTGATGCCTCAGATATGAATGAGAACGTTTTGAATAGTTTAGGCTTCATTAATTTGCGTTCATACACTTGACTTATGATTTTTATTAGGTTACATTTTAATTAGTGGACATATTTTTTGCAAATAGTCATATGAATAAGCTCTTACGTGACAAACTTTCTTTATTCAAACTTCACATCACTTAATTTGCATTTGATTCTCTGGAAAGTAAAAGAGTGGTATAATTTTGTACCTACAACTAGTAACGTAACCTATATCGGATAGGTATTCGGTTTACAACTACTCCTGAGAAACCTTTTAGAACATTGAGCATATCAGATAGGTGTTCGATTTGAAGAATACCATATTGGTATTCGGTCTAAACCAAATACTTACAACTACCCGTGAGAAACCTTTTAGGACACTAAAGCATGATCTTTAAAAAGACCTAGGTACTCGACCACGTCGAACACAAGAACATTAGATATGTTATCCATCAAAGGCAGGATTGGTTTTGTTAGTATCAAGTATTCAACCATGTTGAGTACCTGAATACTAGCATTACCTTGTCCTCTAAAGGTCATCCGCTATCTTGTTATCTTCATCCCTTTCAGGAACGTTTCACCCATGAACACTAATGTCCTATTCCACTCACCAGTACTAGGTATACGATTATATATGCCGAAAAATATCTGAGTACTAGTATTCCTCAAATTCCAAAGGGTGATTAGCGACATGGTCACACACTTTCATGCGATAGTATTTGGGTATTAGGCACGACCGAATACCTCAATACCTTGGCACGTGCTTTCATGTGATGATATTAGGGTATTCGACATGACAAAATACCTAAATACCCTGCCACACGCTTTCGTGTGATGGTGTTCAGGGTATTCGACATGACCGAACACCCTGCCATGCACTTTTATGGGATAATGTTTGGTATTTGGCATGATTGTATACATGAATACCTTTGCACATTTTTATGCTAGTGATAGGGTATTCGACGTGTCAAACACCTTCACCATATCCACAAACACATAAAAAAAAAAAACTATCTTGATTAATTAAAAAGAAACCATTAAGGAATGTATAAATAGATATATGAATATTAAGGTAAGGATATTAGTGATTCTCATTTATTACTCTCAATCAAAATCTTACTTGAATTTTAGAATATCTTTTGCAAATATTCCACCCTTCAACCTCTCAAGCATTATTTAGGGAAAACAAATCACCCAACAAACTTAAAAAAGAAGAAGAATTACCTGCCAACCTCGTGGATGTACATAACCCTTGATAAAAACTCATGGGACAATTTCAAACTTCAGAAGTTGAAATTGTCAACCCCTTTTCATGGGAAACACTTACTATCCCCAAGATTTTACGTGACGCGTTGGGTCAACCATGACTTGACGTTTTATGAATTATGTATGAAGACAAAAACGATATTCATTATGTTATGAAGCTAATTTTGTGATTATAACTGCTCTCTTATCGTGTCTATAAATTTTCAAAAACACATGAGCCAGACCGGAATGCTCTTACCCTCTGATGGTCCCTTACTAACAAACAATAAAGAAATGGAGTGGTTGAAACAGGCCCCAAGCCAAACAAATTAGGATGACTTATAAACCTATAAACATTGACTACTTCCTCATCACCTTTCATTTATTTAAAACTAAAATAAATTAATTGGTAAAGCTCAATTAAGTGCTCTATAAACCAGTTCGGCATTATTAAGGATAGGGAGCTCGGTCCAAGAATGCCAAAACAAAAAGCCTTCTATCCTTAAAGTGGTACAGCACAATTCGTATCATCCACCCATGACCTTCCTTGATGAGGGCCACATAATTAACCTAACCTGGTTTTTTATGTCTATTTATTTTATCTCATAATTTTAATTGCAACATCTGTGATTATGACCTGTTATTACACTCCCGGACAAGTATTAATATATATATATATATATATATATATAGAGAGAGAGAGAGAGAGAGAGAGAGAGATTACAAACATATAGATGTTAATTAATGTGGCATGTTTTTCTATGTCATTAAGATTCATCTATGTATGTATCAAAGAGATCCAATATAGGACAGAAAAAGAAGTTATCTAGGACGCAAAAGACCCATGCAACTTAATACCCAAGTCTTCTGCACGCAAAAGACCGTACCTCTCTATTTTGTTATAATTCGCCATAACACAACACATCAACAAACAAGTGGCCATTACAAGTTGACAATTAGTTGCCTTGCAAGCTTCAATTTGACATGAAGACTAAGTGTTGTTTGGATTGTATGAGAAATCGGATGTTCACACTTTCCTAGTGAAAAAAGAGAAAAAAGTAAGAATACCCTTTTCGTGGGCGAACGTCTGTTTACGATGGGTGCAAAGTGCAAACACACCCTAATTAAATTGTGAAACAACACTAACAATAAAAAACGATTTCAAACTAAAGCTTCACCTAAAGTAGCATAAAAAAATGCAATTGATATTTTTCTTAAAAAAGATGGTTTTAAAGGTTAGAAATGATAATGTAGCCTGCTGACAGAAGAGCAGATAATTGAATGAAAATAGAAGACGTACGAAGTCAAAATCAACAAATTCATGGTGGTAGCTAGACACGGGGCAGTGCTGAAAATAATGAGGGACGTTACTGTTTGAGTTAAAGCATTAATATTTTACAAATTAAAAAAAAAAAAGCATCAATAGTTTCGCAAATAACTTCATTCATACTCACCAATAAAATAATAATTTTGTTCTAGAATCTAGATCACATTGTCACCGCAATATTCGGTTTTATATTGAAGTGCTTGTTAAGACAAGGCATATTTTTCTTCTTTTCTAGAATCCTGCATTGAAGACGCAACACAGTTGAAGAGTGAAGACTTTTGAAGTTTACGCGCCTATTTGCCTGGGTCTAAAGGCTGTGTTTCAGAGATGAGATTAAAATGAAAAATAAAAATTTATTGTTATTATTTATTTATTCAATTTATAATAAATTTATATAGAAAAATTTTGATAAATTTTAGTTGATTTCGTTTTGTGTAATATTTATTTTTATCATATTTTAATTTATTGTTTACTTTCCAAATTGATCATAAAATAAAAAACTTGTTTTATTTCATAAAGATAATACAAATAATACTATATATAATAATTTAACGTTTTATTTTTTTCCATTCAACAAGATAAATGATTTACAACTATGTCTTCAAAGTAAAACTATGAGCAGTCCGTTCTTAAGGGCGAAAATAACAAAAAATTATAGTATTACTATCACCATTATATTCTAGTTTTTTAATCCTTTATGTTTATCTCTTCGTTTCGGATTCTCTGCAATTAAAGTTGGACGAAAATCACATCATATCGTGACTTCTAAATCATTTAGTTTTCCAGAAAATAATAATTTATATAAGTTAACTTTAATTTATTAAAAAGAAATTATTATACATACATGATAATATACATATATATAACAACAAAATCATTGAAACTAAGACTTTGCATGTACGTTACAGCCAAGTTCATAGCTCAACCAAGTGACCAAATCCTCAACTCATGTCATGTTTCACTTGCTTTACCTCCTCAACTGTCTGCAAACAAAGTCAACAAGACATAATTATCCATAAAATTTGCAATGCAGAAAATGTTACACTCAATATATTTCCTTAGAAAATAAATATATTCTTCTTTAAATATTATTACCTCCGGTCCTTTGTAATACATGAAAGCTTATTTTTTTTTATAAAAAGTATTAGAGAGTGTAAAATTCCTTAATATGGATAAAAAATAAATCAAGTAATACTTAAAAAAAAGTCAAATCAAATAATTAATACTCCCTTTATTTTAAAGTAAATGTTATTCTAAGTTATTTGACACAAATTAAGAAAAATAATAAATAAATAAAAATAATAATTTTATAAAATTAATCTTATTAAATAAATGAAAGAAAAAATATTAGTATTACATTAAAAAGAAAAAACTAAAGTACAACTTATTTGAAATATCAGTGAACAAAAATCATTACTAAGTTAGTGAGATTCAAGTTACTTAAATTATATTATGTCTAATTTCAAATTTGAGAAATTAACCTTATACGTAAGGTATAAAGAAACAGTTGACAAATAGATAGTTGGAAAGAGAGAAAAAAAAAAAAAAAGCAGATGAAAAATTCAAAGGAACAGCACCTTTTTTTTGAGTAAAGACAGTAGAAAAGACAAACATCATGAAAAATAGTAGTAAAAACGAGATGCAGTTGATGTGGAGCAAGAAAATTAAAGCTGCAGCCATTCAGGATAAAGAATAAATAATTGCTGAGGCAACACGAAGCTTCGTGGCTCCATCGTAGCACGAGGGTTGAAACTAGCCTAGACGTTAAAAAATTCAGCTTTCTCCCCACTATATATACGCCTTTCCACTCAACTTAGATACACAACACAATCCTCTTCAAACACTTTACCTTCTTCTTAAGACGACAATCCAAAAGCGCTTCTAACTTAAGTGATGGCGAACGCTGCTGAGGTTTCAGCGTTGAAGCGCATCAAGTTGCATCTTTTGGGTGAACTCTCTCCACTGGCCACTCCCCTAAACAAATTTGACCAAACTAACCCTAGCCCCTCTGAATCTTCTTCCAATTCCGAATCTTCTTCTATTTCTCTGAACCACTACTTCACTGACCTCCTCGAACCCGAAGTTGAATTTCCTCTCTTCGAATTCGATTCCAAACCCCAAATAATCGACCTCGAAACCCCGAAAACCCTAATTTCAGCTGAGAAGAAGCCTCATTTGAATCGGAAACCGTCGCTGCAAATCGCTGTTCCGAAGAAGACCGAGTGGATCCAATTCGGAAACCCGGAGGTGGCGGCGCCGGAGAACCAGCCGGAGAAGAAGCACTACAGAGGTGTCCGGCAGCGGCCGTGGGGCAAGTTCGCCGCCGAGATCCGCGACCCGAACAAGCGCGGGTCTAGGGTTTGGCTCGGAACCTTCGACACCGCCATCGAAGCCGCCAAGGCCTACGACCGAGCCGCCTTCAGGCTCCGCGGCTCCAAGGCCATCCTCAACTTCCCCCTAGAAGTTAACGCCGCGGCCGAGACCGTCTCTGTTGCCGCCGCCGACTGCGAGAGGAAGCGCCGCCGCGAGGAGGAGGTGGTGGTAGAGGAAGTAAAGGCGGTGGTGAAGAAGGAGAAAATAACGGAGCATGATGTGAGTTGTTTTAGGGAGATGCCGTTAACGCCGTCTATGTGGACCGGGTTCTGGGAAAGTGACGTCAAGGATATTTTCAACGTTCCGCCGTTGTCGCCGTTATCTCCTTTTGGATTTTCTTCGCTCGTGGCTGTGTGAAATTCCAATTTTGGGATGCGTTTTTTCGTGTTTTAGTAGTTACAGCGTCCTGTTCAGGGATGAGTATATTGTACATTTGACGAATTTGTTAATTCAACAATCTTTTGTTCACTTTTATTTGCTACATGGTTCATTTTTTGGCCTTTTATATCAAATTTTAAATATTTACAAAAGATGAATCACTTAAACCTTGAAAAATTTAATTGTATCCAGTGAATCTCATAGCTGTGGAAAAGATTCACAAATGATTATAAGTTTTGCATACTTTAACCTTTGTTTAAAAAATGAAACACCCATGAGCTTAATCTCCTAATAAACTATTTTCAAGAGCTTAAATCAATTAAGCATGTTCTGAACTATTTTTAAGAAACAGACCGGGTTAATCGAATACAAGATTGGGTAACCCATTACACCAAGTCTGATAGCTTTTTAGTTGAAAATTACAAGTTTTTGTTTTAATTGATTACAAGAGGAGACAAACAATTAAATCAAGAGCAAGTCGTGCTTTGTACAAGAACAAATGTTGTTTTAATGGCTTAAATCTATTACTTTGTTATTCTTGAGAAAACCATGAGTTATTATTTTAATCAATTACCAGCTTAGTTTAATCAATTAAAATGCTCTTAAACTTAAAATGCTCTTAAACTTGTCCATAACATCTCATTCTCTCATAACTTCCCTAAGCAAAATTTCAGAAGTATCATTGTCTTTGAGGCTTTTGAACTTCTTCAAGATAGAAGAAAAACATCTTTGCGTAACTTCTTTACCCCCTTTGTTGTTGATCAACATGGATTAGTTTCTACATGGGTAAAGCAATCTATATATAGTTGTATTCTTCATATTCTGGGGACTATGTTCCTTAATCTTTTGATTTGCAAGAATTTCATGGATCTTGAGATAAAGTTTCTAGTTTTGACTTGGTCATTGTAGATAAATCTTATCTTTCATAGATTCTACTTTCTCTACTAGATCTATTTGTCCTCAACAAAAATCAATCACATTTTGTACCATTCTTTCTCTTAACCCTTTTTTCATTTTATGCTCTTCTCCTTATTGAGTTCTTGGGTATATTTTTTTATCTAGAAAAGAGTTTTTTTAATAGTTTGTTGTCGTAAATAAGTTGAGAAGCATCTTTTGCATCATACAAATAATTCTTTGAAGACAATGTGAAGTCATACATCTCAAGTTGTTTCATTTGTGATCAATTGAGTTCAAAATTGAATCATAATTCATAATTTGACCTGCCTAGAACAACAAAAAAAATCTTGTAATATGAAGGACCAAAAACTTGTTTAAATCAAAAGTTATAAAGTCCAACCTACTTTTAGAGTACTATATATAATTAAGATTAATTTTAATGACTATGCACTGACAATATAAAATAATTTTATGTTATCATTCAACCACAAATAACTATTTATACAAATTTTAATATAATTATTGTAAAAGTCAACAAACATATACCATACATAATTATTTATGATTGGATGACTATATGAAATTGTTTTTTGGTAAGTTAGGAAAATACAAAATGCATACTCCATGTTTAGGATGTAAGGTGGAGGAAAGAGACAAGTTGAGAGAAAAATAAAGGAAAAGAGAGACTACATGATAAAAAAGTCAAGAGAAAGATAAAAAAACAGTAAAAATGAGAAGGAAGATAAAGTAAATAATGTATTATAATAAGGGAAAAAAAGGTCATAACTGATGATGTAATATAAATTTTAACTCTAATAGTACAACATGATTTAATTACGAATTCTTGAAAGTATAAAATTCAAAAATACAATTTTTAAAAATTTGTTTGGAGTAATTGTGAGTTTTGGTTTTTGTATTTTTAATACAATATTTGAAAACAAAACACATTAGTTAGACAAAGAAGAAGTTGAAATGATTGTTAACTTAATTTTAAAACATTTTTTACCTTCATTTTCAAAACCAAGAAAAAAAGATATATAAATTTGGTTTTTAATTTTAAAAGATATTCTTCCTACATTTCACAATGATCCTTCTTATTATCATCATCATTGTCATCGATATTGACATTACCTTCATTATTGCACAGTCGATGCTACCACTATCACTACCACAATCACAAACATTGTATCACTATCATCATTGTCACCAATACCAACATCACCACTAGCATGGTACCACCACCTTTGCCGCCATGGTCATTATCGTCGCCACCATCATCACCATTGACACTACCACCATTAACGTTGCTATCAACACAAGAACTATCACCATCACCAACATTGTTGATATTGTTATCATCACTAGTACAAAAACATATCCTTAAACTAATTTTGATAGGATTCTTTTGAAACTTTTTAAAATAAATTTATTTTGAAACTACAAATTAAAAAATAAAAAACTAAAACTAAATTTTAAAAATTGATTTTCAAAACATTTGAAACTAAAACTAAAAATTGATTATTATTTTTGAAATTACAACTAAGAACTATCTCAAACGATCTAAATTAAGGAGTCTCAATTAACATATTTGTGATCACTTTGTGTCCTTCCCTTCAGGTTAACACGTCGCCTGCATTTCCAAAGCCGAAACCAGCATCTTTTCACTTTGAGGTGTGAGACTCCAATTAGCTAGTGCCACACTAAAGGCTTAGAGATTGATTTACATGTACATTATTAATTGCGACCACAATAAAACTATTGGATAATGTTCTTAAATTGGATAGTGCTCTTAAAAACTAGCTCAATGGATTACTGGTTCGTTTAACGTTTTGAATCTCCATATTGATACAAAAGTACGTAAGTTACCTATCTTAACGGAATTTTGATTACATTTTCCTCGAAATTATATATGAGGATGAGAGGATTTGTTACTGAGACTTTGTTATTGTGCACAAGTATATCACCAGTTTTAATTGCACGGGTTAGGCGCAGTTTCAAACTTGCCCCTCTGGTATGTTTATAAAGGTATTATTCATCTTAATTTTGTTTAAATCCAACAGTTCAGGATACTTCATTAAGCTGGGTCACGTGAGGATGTCTTTTTGGCTTGCCCTTTTTTTTATTTTTTATTTTTCTTACAGTGGTACACCATTTCCAAAAGGACAAAAACTGAGGTCACATTCTAAAGTGGCAATGAACACATAAAACATCTCTTCGAAGTGGCAATTGCTGCAGCAGAGTTTGCAGGTTGGGATTTCCTTAACCAAGTTGAACATGTAGGCATGCATATCTCTTTCAAGTTGCAATTGTAGTCAGCAAATACACCACCTAGACTTTGTGGGATTCGTTGACTCATGAGATTTGCTGAAAAGATCTGATACTGACGGCCCTAATTCTCAGGCGCACAAGAGTTGCAATTAGAAATTAAAGCACTGAATCATATTGTAGAAATTAGAAAATGATATTCGTGTGCACTAGCAACAAGAGTTATTAAAGTAATGTTTTTTTATATGAAAATCACCTCTTAAATAGTTTATATGTATTATATAGTCTAGTATAAGCATTGAAGGAGAGAAAAAGAACTAATAATTAAGAAGTGTTTTAAGAAGAAAAAAAAACTATATAGTGTGGGTGGCTCATCAACTTCCAGAGGAAATGATTTTTTTGAGATAATCACACAACCGACCTAACACAATCCACTCGGTCGTGACATATTTAATCCACTATACTGAAATTGGGAAATGGTTTGAGAGAAAGGTTGCAGAGCATAATCCGAACTTGCAAACTTCGTCGCCACTTTTGAATGTGAGCCCAGTTTTTGTCCTTTTGGAAATGATGTATGACTGAAAAAAAAAAAAATTGGGGAAGCAAGAAAGACATTCTCACGTGACCCAGCTTAATGAATTATTCTGAACCATTGCATTTAATTAAAATAGATTATTAACATAAAAAATAGCTTTACAAATTTACTCTTGAACTAATGATTAGAAATATAAAGAAATCACTTTTTTATTCTTTCTTTCATATTTTATAATTAAAAGTATTTTTGGATAGAGAATTTTATATGAGAAAAGTAATTTATCAGATAATTTAAAATTTTTAATCTAAAATTCATTGATTGAATATTTTTATATGAATAATTCAATTTTTTGGAATTTTCAAATATAATTTTAAACACATAAAAATAAAATTTTAATTTCCTTCTAAAACGTGATAAATTGAAATTCTCTTATAATGCTGACGTCTCCAACGCCATCGTAAGGATTGTTGCCGCAACGGGACACCAACTTGGCAGTGTCGCATCCTCTACCACCATCAATGACTGTTGCGGCCGTAGTGCAGCAAGTGATCCCTTTCTCAGAGCTGGAGAGGTTGAACTGCATCCGGAGTGGGAGCAACAAGACAGTGAACAAGGCGGTCCACCGCACCAGTGAGGGCGTGTACGAGTTGAAGGTGATATACGGTCACCATGAGGAGTCGGTGTGGCGGCAAATCTATCGAGAAATCCAGATTCTCTGTGACGTGGACGATCCAAACATAATGAAGTGCCACGAGATGTACGATCGCGATATTCAGGTGATGTTGGAGTTCATGGACGAAGGGGCGTTGGAGGGGAAACACATCCTGTAGGACCAGCAGTTGACAGATCTATCTCGACAGATTCTGTAGGGACTGGCATACCTGCATCGGTGGTACATCGTACATAGGATCATCAAACTCTCGAATCTACTTATAAACTCGAGGAGTGGGTGAAGATTGTGGACTTCGAGGTGGATCAAATTCTGTTGAAATTTTAAAAATGAAGAAATTTAATTTCTTTATACAAATATATAATTTTAAAAATGAAAAAAATTCAATTGAGACATTTAAAACTTTTACAATTTAAAATATTAAATTGTCTCATGCATACACTCTAAGAGAAATATTCATTTCTTAAAATATCTCTCTCTCTCACACACACACACATATATATATATATATATATATATATATAAGCGAGAGGAGGGAAAAGGGTCTAATTTATCTTGATGAGAGTCATAGTAATAATAATGCATATAATCCAACAGCAGCCGATATGATAAAATAAATCATACAAAATGGAGAGATATAAAATAACTTACTCCTGAAATAAACTTATATAATGAGACCTCGGCCAATGTGCCACAAAAAAAAATAATTACCTAAATACCACGCTGGCCAAAATATATACCAGAATGTCACGCAACATAGTTCGCTACATGCCCCAGCAAACTATGTAGGCTAATGTGGCGCAATTCTAATGGTCACATAATAACGGTATACTGACATGGAGAGAGAAAGCATAGTTCGCTGGAAAGAGTAACGAACTAAGTACGGAGAGAGAAGTTCGCTTGAGAGAGTAGCGAACTACGTTCAATAAATGCATAACTGTCCCCACTCTCCCATGATATATATCATCCCTATATTTTTGCATATCTTTTAAACTAAAATTTAAACTAAAATGGATGGTAACCGACATATTTTTATTCAAAATAATTTTAAAAAAATTGTATTATTCTACAAAACTAATTTAGTTAATAGAACTAATTTTCAACTAAATAAAAAAATATTTGAAAAAAATATGATAAAAAAATCAAATCAACTACTTTCCAAATTGTTTCACTTATTTTTTTTTTCAAATAATTGTCAATTTAAAATTGAAATATCTTGAATCAGTATTAAATTGATTATAAGAATTAGAATCATTTTAAATAGATTTTCTAATTGTTTTTTATTTTCAAATATTTTTTTATTTAGTTCAAAATTAATTCTATTAACTAAATTAGTTTTGTATAACAATACATTTTTTTAAAATCATTTTGAATAAAAATTGATAGTTTGAATCAGTTTTAAATTGATTATAAGAAATAGATCAATTTTAAATAGATTTT
>PYAF01003854.1:374033-414167 GCA_007407185.1 Glycine tomentella
TTATTAGCATAATGTCTTGGTTTACCACATTTCCAACAATTATTTTTCTTTTTATGTGACTTATATGATTTTTTATAAAACTTTTTATAAGGTTTTTTCTGATATTCCTGTCTCTCAAATTTATTCTTATGGAATTTTCTTTTAGAATATAACCTAATTTCTTTTACTGGTTTCTTATACTTTTTCTTATATTGTGAACTAGGGGCTTTAATTATTTCTACTCCATATTGATGACAAAAGGTTCCTAATTCTTTCCTATTTGTCATATTTTCTTTCCCCATTTTATTTTGTAATTTAAAATCAATACATATCTGTATTCTGGTTTCTACTATAACATTATGAATTTGACCATAAGTTAAAATATTATAAGGTATTGGTTTCTGAAAATGTCTTTCTAAATTTATTCTCACCTTTTCAACAAAAAGTTTAGGTAATCATGCTATAAACCTTTCTTTCCAAAAACCTGCATATCCATCTTCTCTTATTATTTTAGATAAAGAATATATCTTTATACCATCTATAATCATTCATAATAGGACAATATAAGTTAGTTAATTGGTTACTTATTCTCTCTTTAAAGATATTTGGTCTCCTATAAAATTTTGAATTATAGAAAAGATAAGAGTTGCTACTGCATCTTGTCCTTGGATTTCTTGCTTTACACTATTTAATATGGTATTACTTTCTACATCTGTACATAGATTATCCCACCAGCCTTTAAGTTGGCCAGTACATCCCTATACAATAGATGCAGTATTCCTATCCGATATTCCTTTAGTCTTATATGTGGTTGTCGCCAATGTCATTTGAAAGGTTAAATCTAATATATGTTGTTCACTCATCCCATCTACATTCCACTATGCTATTTCTGTTCCACAATAAACATTTTGACGCATGTCTCCGCGTTCCTCAAACTGGACATGGGATGGTCTTGAATAATAATTCCTAAGTTAAGGATAATAATTTGAACTTCTTCTTAATTTGTTAATTTCTAAATTATCTTCATGCAAGGTATTTATTGTAAATTTTTCTATGCTTAATTTTTCAAAATATTTCCTAATCTCTTTTATCTTGTTATCAGTTTGATTTCCTAATCTGATAGAGTCTAAATCCTTTTGAGGGATATTCATTATTTTATATATGGGTTTATCTATAATCTTTTTTAATGATTTATCTTTAGAAGTACCTGCTTCTTGAGAATTATTTTCTAATCTAGTTAAATGTGTTGATATAGTATTTAACATAATATTTGAATAATTTAATTGATGATATAATTTCCTAATATCTTTTATTTTTATATTTTTATTTTCTTCTATAACATCTTTAAATGGTGAAGCCTCTATTTCTAAATTAGCTACATGAATTTTTACTCCTTTATGAGGGGGTATTCTGATTCTATTATTTTATCCTATGTGGTTTTCCATGTATTAGTGTTTTTTATAATATGATTTATTACCTTTTCTTTATAAAAAAACCAATTAAAGAAATAAATATTAATTTCATTTTCTTCTAGATATTTATAATAACTTTCTCTAATTTTCCCTCTTTCTTCATCATTATATTCTTCAAAAAACCATTTTCTATAATCTATATTATGTTGTCCTAGAAATTTTTGCTTAATCCATTCTTTGTCAATTTTAAATGGTTCTACTTCTCTGGTTAAAGTGTTTAATACTTGTGATCTAGTCGGGGAGCATTGAGGAGATGAATTATTATCTTGGTACACGGGTATCGACATTTTTGGATTACTATTATCTAATCTTGTCAAATCTAAATCTATGGTAGATCCACTAATAGAATGTCTTGATGATAGTCCTTTATAAATCATACGCGGTTTATTTATTCTTAAAGTCTGTGATCTATTCATTTTTAATCTTATACTTGTTTCATCCTGAATAATTTCTCTAATTTGTGTATTATATACCTTGGGAGGCTCTAATACATTCTCAATTTTCCATTCCTCTTGAATATTTTGTATAACCTCTTCATGCTCTAATCTCCTAGGTACTTGTATTAAATATTTTTGTAAATTTGCTTCTACCAAAATAGTCTCATTTTTATTTATTCTATTAATGCTCTAAAATTATAATCTATCTTTGTTACTTTATAATATAATCTAAATATTATCTGTATAGGACCTATTGCTTCTTTAAGGATATTATTACGTAATTTTCCATGCAATTTTATCAAAGTACTAGTATACTTTTTTCTTAAATTCATGGCAAAATTAGGATAACAATTAAAAAAGGTTTGGCCACCATGTAGGTTACTCTCTAGTATTGCAATTATTGAATCTTTAAACTATATAAGTCTTGTATCTCTTAATAACATTAATACAAGACTATTTATCCCTAATCTATAATTAGGTTTTGCTGCTACTTGTATTAATCGTAAATGAATAAAATTAAATTTCTTCTTTATATGTTCATCTGATATAGATTACATTTATTACTTTATTCTCATCAGTTCTTGGATAACTATATTCTACTACATGTATTTCATCTTTACTTGAAGAAAATATACTATGATTTTTTTACTACTGGTATTGACCAATTATGTAAAGATTTTTCTATTTATGTTATGGGTAATATTATATTACTTTCTAATGATTCTTCATTACCCACTGTTTGTTGAGGGGTTCGTATAACTATTTGTTTATCTTTATTATTCCTTCCTATCTCACTCAGACTTCTAAATATATTGGCTATTCTACTTCTTGATTGAGTTGTTGTTATGAGACCACCTCTTTCCATCTCTAAGCTAAACCAAAGGACTTACAACCTCTCTGTTGTCGGGACCACTTAGACTCAAGAAGCTGACCAACTTATTCACACTTCTCAGTGTTACACTCAACTCTATCAAAAATAGAACAACTTTTATAGATAGAGATCTTTATAAAATATTGAGAAGAACAAAGATATAACAAATAATTATAAGAATTTCTCAAAATCAGTGGCTCTGATTCCACTAAGGAAGCGTAATATCTTGAGGAGTAAGCTCATAATAAAAATCTTTTGAAAATATAACATAATAATGTTGAAATTCGAAAATAAGATAAACATGAACATGATCTGGTTTATAAACATATCAGAAATAAAAGTTAATCATTTCATAGAAAACTTACTTAATATTCTTTAAGGAGTGCAAATATGCAAATAAGGAAAATAAGCACAAGTCGGAGAATTTTGAGAATTGAGAGATTTAGAAGAGAAGTAAATGGTTGATGCCTCCTTCCTTTTATTACATGGCTATTTATAATATTACAAGAATACCGGATTCTGTCCTGGACTTCACTCTAATTTACAAACAGTTTATAGATAACACTATGTACACTCTTAAACAGTTAGAAGATATAAAACAAGACAAGTCTATGTACAAGACATAAAGATAACAAGACAAGCCTATGTACAATACATTACTATTTATCAACAGTATTTTGTCTCTTGCCGACACTATTAATTAGTTATTCTTTTCTACCAACATCCATGACTGATTTATTGGTCTATTCTGAGAACTCTTCTTTGGTAAAATAGTCTAACATATCTCTGTTTGTTTTGGTAAGGATTTATGCTAGAACTACTTCCCTCATCTTTTATCGATTTCTGCTTGTTATTGTTTATTGATCTCATTTGTTGAAGCCTTTCTTCAAATTCTTCTTGGGAGGTTGCTGTAGACAGTTATGCCATTATTTGACTCTTCTGTGCTAAAAAATAATGCACCTTTATCTGCTTCTCTATCTTGATGACTACTTGGATTTCTGTTGGTATTTACCCATTGAACTAATTTTTCTTTGCTAATTAATCTAACATCAAAATTCCTCCATCATTTTATCTTCACTTGTCTGACTAAAGAAAGAATAAATGTCTGTAAGGTTATCAGCTCTTTAGTATACATACCTCCAACACATTCTCGTGAATACAAGCAAGCATCTCTCTTCTTGTGACATATGAACCTGTAAACTTGTTCAGAATAAAGAAAAAGAAAAGGATAAAATTTTGGATACAAAAGGATTCGAATAGTATAGTTAATATTTTTTAATTTTAGTTTATAAATAAAATAGTTTTAAATTTTTATTTATCTCGACACCTAAGAAAAAATACCTAATATTTTTTTATCCTTTTTCTTCTCTTTTTCATTTTTTTCATATTAAAAGAAAGCATATTGCTACTCCACTAGTGTGATTGAATTGAACTTCTAAAACACTAAAAGCGTAGCATTATTTCGAAAATAAAACAGAAACTAATATATTTTAATAATTTTTGGGTACATTATTAGTTAAAATTTGTAGAAAATTTTCTGAATTAAAAGTAATATATAAGAAGTGTATGATTGGTAAGACATTATTTCAGCGAAATAATTACAAAAAATTAACAAAACTAAATAAAAAATATATAAATGTCTTTTTTAACAAGTGTTGTGCATTTGAGGGTAAAAATTAAGAGAAATTGTCATTAGTAAATTGTTATTAACCCAAAATCTTAAAGTATTAATGGATACACAAGTGAATTAACATTTCATTTTAATTCAAAATTTTAAAGTATTAAGTTTACGGATTTTTTCACCTTACTCAACTTATTAATCTCTATTCAATATGAGACTTTATATTCATACTTATACTCCAATAATAAGTTTTTCCCAAATTTTCATTAATAATAAGATATATTAGAAAATAAATTTAAGAGTTCATTACTTGAGTTTTACTAAAGCAATGATGAAAGAAGGGTGGATGGTCAGTTTAGCAATTACAAATATTCTTGGCCATATATACACTACAAAAAAAATGGTGTTTTTACATCATTGAATCTAAGAAAAAAAAAACAGCGACATTTTTGTAATAAAATCCAACTTTTTAAAGATGATTTTTGAAAAATCATTCGATAATAAAAGAGTCTGGCATGACATTCAAATAGTCCGTGATAATAAAAGTGACTACTCTTAACAAAACAATCACCATCACAGACATTAGAGGTTTCACTCTTGGGAGAAATTGGTTTAGCCAACATATTCCCACATCTGCATCTTTCATTTCTGTAGGTGCTTAATATGACCTGGTTTTTGTGTCGACACTTGACCAAGTCCTTACATACAAAATACTGTGTGAGAAAAATGTCGTCAATGTTCACCTTCAGATTATTCATATAAGCTTCCAATGAGTTCCTCAGTTGCAGTAGCATTTCTCTGGACATACACACTTTGTCAATATTTGCCACACTTTGATAAAGTAAGCTCAGTTATCCAACTTCAATTGACTCCTTTTCCATTTGTATAGCAATGTTTCTAAAGGAAATGTTAAGGAAATGTTAAGAAGCTAAACAGAACTTCCACAAAGTCCTTCCCTGCCTCGGTGAAGAAAACTTTATTTCTTTCTTTGTTTACCATAAGCTTCAAGGTAACCTGCTGCTCTGTTTCAGTGGTAGCCATGGTACAAAGCAATCAACAAGCTCATGAGAGTAATTTTCTTTGCTAAAATGTTGTAAATAAATTTGTTTTGTTGACAAAACCTTTCTTAAGCGTTTCAAGTTACTAGTATAGTATATTGAAAATGTTGAGTCACCTTGACTGTGTCTTTAATGAATCATGTTGTCTGGAAATGTGCATTGTGAAGAGAGATTCAAGGAAAGGAAAGTTAACGAAGAGAAGTATAGCAGGGACTGATCAAGTACGGTGGTCACTTTATTTTTAACTTTGCATGCTGTGTTCATATGTAATGAAACAGATTGGTTTGAAAATGTGCATGGAGAGTCGTTTTGAGGAAAGAGAACGGAACAGTTGGGTGATGGAAAGTAGGGGCTATTCTTTGTTTCCTTATTTAATTAAGATTAGGAATTTTTTATTAGCATAAATAGAGCTTAGTGTTTAGGAAGAGAGATAAGGGATTAGGTTGGAGAGGAAAATGTAGAAAGAGATTGGGTTTTGGTCTTTCAGCACTCTCAGCATTTTAGGAACACAAACATGAACCCCCACACTCCACAGTTTCTCTGTCAGCTGATTCCCTCTCTGCAATTTCTTGAACTGAGTTTTGTTAAGTTACAGAGTAACTGGTTCACACAAATTTTGTATCTTACTGTTGATCTCTCCAATTTCTCTGTCCAGAGTTCAAAGTCTTTTTAGTCTAGCATAAGCTGAAGCCATCTTGTTTACTGCTTGCTTTTGGGAAGCCCTTGCCACCATTTTGAAAGCTGAAACCAGGTTTGAATCGCTATAATATTGACTATTAAATAGTAATTATATACTGTTCTCTTTATCAAGATTATGTAATTTAGTAAGAACAAAGTGGCTTACATTTGTTATTTATTTTAGTTTCTGATCTGTTATTTATCTGAAATCAGTTAGTGTGTTAAACTCAGATCCTCAACTGCTCTTTTAGACCTTTCAAGCTCCACAAGAGCTTGAGCCTTAGTAGTTTTAGCATTCTTTACTTGTTCCCTTAACTCGTTCAACTCTTTTTTGGGCTACATGAAGTTGTGTCTCCTTGGCCAAAACTGTCTAGTAAATTGCAAAATGAAAAAGATAGTACAATCAAAGCTAACCTTCGTTGGTTTAGATAATTAATCCTGTTATTAAGCAACCTCGTTGATACAATCAATGAAGCATTATGCGTTGAAATAAAAATTCCAGAATAAGATTTTTTTGTGTCTGAAACTATCAGAATTAGATGTTTTCCGATAATCCTTTATCGAAAGTTCTAAGTTCATTTGCTGTAACCTTTGGTTGAGGCTTATGGCAGTTGAGTTTTCCTTTAGTGTCAAGTGTATTGGGGTTTTCCATCAAGAAGACACCTTTCACAATCATCAGTTAATTGTACTTCAATAGAGATATTACCAGATAGAAATTGAAAGGGGTCAACAGCAGACTTTGCTTGTCTTGCAAGCTGAATGGTTGAACGTGTTGCTAAAGATCTCGGCCACTTGGAATCCAGAGGAGTTTCGGTATTTGGATAGCCATAGTAGATATGGTACTGATGAGGACAGTTTGAATATTTATTAAAACCTTCAGGAAGGGATCCTCTGAGAGAGTGATTGCATCTGAAGATAGTGATGTTATATTTGATGTAGAAAGAAGCTAAAGAAGTGCTGTGAGGAAGAGTAAAATTGTTGCTGAAGGTTTTGCAAGTTTTGTTTTGCAAATAATGATCTTGTTCATCATCTGTGATAATTATGGTACGAGGTTCTAAATGTAGAACAGTGTACTATTTCGATGTTGAGTTGCTTAGTTGGATGGTTCTGGAAAAAGTGTTGTTCACAGCCATGTATATCCAATAAGGTGGTTGGTCTATGGTTGTGAAAGGAAACTTAATTTGGCCAAGATATCCACACTTGAAAGATGTTGGACACTTTCCATCTTGAGCTGAAACAAGAAGCAAAGGCTGCCACAAAATTATTACTATTAGTAATGATTTTAAAATAAGAAGGGAGGCCGTTAGGAATGTCAATTAAAAATGAAACCAAGGAAGGAAATGTTTTTGGAAAACCTTCAATGCATCATACAACAGAAAAAGACAGTACAATCAAATCTCACCCTATGATAATGCACTCATTCCCGCCTCTATATTTTAACTCTTCCACCCTTCTATAAGAAGTTCAATATGCAGAATTGCCTATAAAAGTCTCACCATCCTAAGTTAGCATGTGAAACCTTTCCATTGTTTCCTTTGTTCATTTGGCTGTAATTTAGAACTCATACTTGAATCCTCTCGTGCCTCTCTACAATTTCTCCATTTCTCTAACAACAATATTACAGCATAGGTATTTTACATCGGTTATTTGACGCATACAAAGACGATTTTGCAATCGTCTTTGTAGCGAACGTAGTTAAAAGTTAAGAGTTTCGACGAGGGTTTTGCAATGAATATTAGGGTCCTAGATCAACTCATTACAATTTCTCTATCCTCTATTCCAAAGTTGGTAGCCTTTAGCTTATAAATCACCTGCCAACGACGATTGGCAATTGCGTATTTAGTGAAATTAACATTAGGAATTGGTAATTAAGCACAAAATTAACCGCAAATTATAGTCTAAAACCTCAAAGCACATTCGGTACCCCTTACCTGCTTCCCCCATGAGACCAAACTGTGGTGCAGTTCCTCAAGAGAAGCAATTCCGAGGTGTCAATGCTCACCAAATCTACCATAGAAAATTAATAATGTAATAATGAAATAAAATGTTCAGGACTTGCCTAGCTACATTATTGTTACTTAAAGAATTGTTTCAGTGTGACCGTGAAAAAAAAATTGATTTCTTCTCACATTGTCGCGTATCCAAAAACACACTTCGGTTTTTAATGATTTTTGTTGCTGCATGTGGTATAATTTTCTAATGCGAGAGAATAATTTTGTTTGTGCTAGTGGTACCATTGCTGTTACGCTGTTTCCCATTGGAGCTATGTCGGTGTTGCAGGAATTTTATTTCGACATGCTATTTGTTTTGATAAACAAGTGTTCACTGCTGCTTTGTGAAGGATTTATTCAGCTGTATTTCGTCCTATTTAGGTGTGACCATTTGTAGAGTCAGTAGATACAACATATGCGTGCCTAGTGCTTTACACGGTATTTTGTTGCTCCTGACATGCGATTATGGGGTATTAGACAATTAGTGTATTCTTGATATCTTTTTATATGTTTTTAAAATTTGGTTTTGATTCATGGATTTTTTTTATACTAAATATCATTGTGCACCGTTACATTTTTGTATTTATTTTTATTCTGATATTTTATGTTTTGAAAGTCTCGTTTTATTCACTTATATTTAAAAATAAATCTAAAATGGTTCTTTAATTTTGACAATGTCACACTGTTAATATTTTTCATTTTAAATAATTAATTTAACTTAATGATGACTAAAAATCATAATAATATTTACAACGTTATCTTTTTTTAGCCGTTTTTACGTTTTTGTTTTTGTATCGGGGTTAGAGTTTTGGTGAAAGAGGAAGAGAAGTACAGTGTGGCTTGAGTGACGACACCTTCAGTCGGGTGAACCGGAGCCGCAGCAGGAATGTGAGTTTGAGGGGGAACCATTTATGTTGCAAATGTATTGATAATTAGTTTAAATATTGTTGCCATTATATTAAAATTAACTATTTTAAAATAAAAACATTAACAATGTTAGTGTGACATTGAGGGAAGGATTATTTTGGATCCATTTAATGAGAATAAAACTTTTAAAATATAAATAACTAAAATGATATTTTTAAAACATAAAAGAATAAAATAAAAAATCACAAAAGTATAATATTAATTGACCAACATGATATTTTAAGTCATTTTTTTGATGGCCAAAAAAGAAGCATATTATTATAAAGATGTGCAAGGGGTATCCCCAACCCTTATACAAAATACAATGGAAGTCTCACTACTAGCCTACAATTATACCAACTTATCAGGCCAATAATCACATTGCATTAACATTACTGTACACATTGTATTTACGACAATGCTGTACTTTGCACTCTACAATATATTCCTTCAAACATTCCATGGGATTCATGGAAAGAAAAGGAGAAATTATTCAACTTATTATATAATCATGCCCACGATCTAAATTTAACCAACTCAAAGACACATTCAGAGTTAGGAGCCTCGAGTTTAAAGACTACTACTTCTCTGTATAACCAACTAGTGACAAATTAAACGAAATAAAGTATCATGCCTGTTAAGTTTATTTCCAAGAAACCCACTCTTTAGCTTGAAAAAGTAAGTACCATTTGGTGCCCAAACTAGCCATAGCAACGATTCCAATTAAGTGTGTTGAAAACATGCAATAAAAAATAAATGGGCAGTTGTTTCTTCCTCTAAACGGCAGAATGGGCATGAGAAATCAAGAACTTGTATCATAATATTCCTCTTCCTTTAATTGGATTATGTTTGAATCCTATCAAGTATCAATTTCCACCCAAACACAGAAAGTATAGAAGGTACAAGTATACTCCAAAACTAATTGCGAAAGGGAATATCAACTTGTTCATAGGGTTCTTGCAGTACCTTATTATCAGACTTCTTATTTTAGACTTTAGCATACCTTATGTCAAGGTTTATTCTATTTTTAATGATATTTTATTTTGCTTTTAAATTTAGTAAAACAATTTGTTAAGTGTAAAACCAAATAAAGTTAATTTTAAAATAGAAAGACTTAATTGACTTGAAAAACATGAGCAATCAGAATACAGAAAAAGTGCATTAAACCTAGAAGTTTTATAAAATATCTAATTTTCCAAATACTATTAATTATTCTTCATAGTTGCAACTTAACATTTTTTTATAAGCCATAGTTGCTGCATCTTTTACTATTCAAAAATAAATTGCCTACAGTGTACAATGACATAGTTATCATTTATTATGTATAAAATAATATCATTCGATCTAATATAAATCATAAATATATAATAAATGTGTAAATATAACAATATTATGGTTATGTTGTGAAATTTGATTGGTTGTTTATCCTGTCAACGCTTTATGCTTTTTAGACACTGCATTTCGAGGCTACAAGACAAGAACTGATTTTGTATATATGTTGTAGTTATGGTTGCATGGGTGTGTCCCCTCTTTCTCTGATTCTATGCTTGGCCGCGTGTTCTTTGCTTTAGCCACACACTTGATTGTAGTGTTATTCCAAGCTTTGGATTTTTGTTTTTTTCTTTACAGATGATAAATATTCTTTACAGTTCGATTTGGATAGAATACCTGTCAGCAATAATCCAAGCTTCATGCAATTGATGGTGCATATAAATATTTGTGCAGCCACAAATATCGCATTTAAGTAATCTAAATTAACAACCCACTAGTGTACTTGTTGTCATGCTTACTTCTTGTCACAATCACATTAATGATCCCAAAACTACAAATTTCTTCTGCCAAGGACTTCTAAATTCAGTTTTTCTATGCTGTGTTTTCTTATCCCCAGATTCCTTACTAAGACGAAGAATTTGAAAGCTATGATATGTCCGTTTTTTTATTTTTTATTTTTTTATAAGCACAATAATTTATTAACAAGGTGTGCTAAGGCTAGAACCACGGAACAGAAGATACGACATATGCAAATAGCCCATCCCCACCAAACCATCTTCAAATAAAGCACAGGTGAAATTTTGATCCATAATGTTTTTTTATTATAGTTAATATCTTATATGTCCTTGCAGCCTTTGATGCTCGTAGTTTAATTAATCACTGGGATGCAACTACTGTTGGACTGAGATTTTCAAGGAACGTAATAGAAATTGCAGACAATATATATATATATATATATATATATATATATTATATATATATATATAAGGACAATTAATTAATAACAGGAGATGCCACTGCCAATTATTATCTTTTTTTTTTCAACGCCAGGCCAACTACGTAGCACATAAGATGTGAAACAATTGGAAAAGCATGGGCAAAATAAATAATTAAGTCTGGTTATATCATGCCCTCCCATATACATATAACATAGCCATATAGAACCACAAATTAAAGAAACCAGTACTGAATGGTCCTATAACCTACCCCTTTTGGACACAATATATAACCCTCTCCAAAGTATATATAAACACAATATATAACCCTTTAGAACTTTATTTACCATTTGATCCATTATACGTATAGAATTTACATCTTAGCTTTCATAGTTTTGGTGTACTTGGGAATACAATTTTAACATAATATGACTATATCAAACAGCACCAGTACATTAGTGAGTGCCTCTGCAACCTAACTCGTGATATACATCTTCATTTTCTTGATCGCTAGGTTTTGAAGGTAGAATGTTTATGTCAACTCACTTTGTTTTTTTTTTTTTTTACATTTCATATAAACTTATATAATATCAAATTATCAAACAAAAACAGAAGAGAAAGTATTGGGACAAAAACTCGTTTTCATTAGATGTAAATGTATGTTATAACAAGAGTAATGTGATCAAGAACCATCAAGCATATGAATCAAACTAATATGAGATTATTTCAGTTTAATCAGGGGTCTCAAGTTTGAGTTTTTATTTTGTAATTATGATAAATATCATAGGAATTATTTTCTACTCTTAAGAAATATTTGATAGGGAAAAAGTTTTTGATTTTCTGAAAATAATAAGTTCAAAAACTTAGTTTCTCATATTTTGTATGCATTTTAAACAAATAACATTCTTGGAAATCAATGTTTCCTTAGAATTTTTTTAATCAAATTTTCACGGAAACTTTCCCATGGGCAATGTGAGAATCTTATTTTTTTCAAGTTTAGTTTTTTTTACTACAATAAAAATATTATGTTATCCATTATGAAATTATATAATGTGATAAATAATTAAAATAATTGATAAAAATATGCGTAACTCTTTGATCTTAGGAATTTTATCTAAAATTTTTCAATGACCAACCAAACAAATTTTATTTATTCCCAAGAAACATGATTTTTGTGTATGAAAAAACTTCTCACTTACAAAACGTTTCCATGTAATCCTACAAAACTCGAATAAAATTGCCTCCTACAAAGAATATTTGTGGTTTAAACCAAAATAACAAAAGTAATTTGAGATAATTAGGGTTTTAAATTAAGTAGAATATTTATTTCCATCACTTTTATTTTACACCCATTTTATATATTTAGAGAGAGAGTCTTCATCCTCAATATTTACCTTTTTAAAATGTAATAATTTTAATGTGTAACTAATCTTAATCATTAAATTTTAAGAAAAAGAATGATAAAGATGATGAATATATATATATATGTATATATATATATATAGCAAATTAGAATGAAATTAGGCTTCTATATTGGTGTTGTGTTCGTTGTAATGTTAATGTACTTTATCGTCTTTGTTTATCTGATAACAAGAAGAAGAAAAATTATCCATTAATATCTTTTTTTTTTATCAGGTTATAGTCTCTCTTTTTTTATCAGGAAAAGATGAATATCTTTGTTTGAGCTCATCGATATCTTAACAACAATCCCTATTGAAATACGAAGAATAAACAAGTTATTATAATAGTAATATTTTTTTTAATAAATGATTTCTTTTTAATTAAAGCTAAGTTGAAGCACAAGGAATGCCCACTTAACGTGCAGTACAACCAACAAGTCAATACAGGATGAATAATAACAAGTGGGCAAGAAATACAAAACCCTCCCACGTGATAGGGCAAGAAATACATAACCCTCCCACGTGATAGCCACCTAACTCCATTCATGATTTGAGATCCTCATTGTCTTAGCGTAGAGAGCATGGTCTCAATCTGCCAAAGTTGTTACATAATGATGCCAAACTAGCATCTCGAATTATTGTAATAGTAATGTTATATTTTATAAAACAAATGCCATTTTATATTTTTAAATGAACAAATAAGAAATATTACTGACGAATATTGTAAAAGTATTTAAAATTGAATAATTCCAAATCCTTTTACAAGTTACAACACTCTCTTACTAATCTATTTACTTATTTTATATGAAAAGTTTTGAATGGGTTTTATATCGTTAGAACATTAAATACAGCTAATTTTTATTTAATATGTATTTAAAAAAAAATTAAAAAGTAGGAGGAGGATTTGTAGGTGCATATAATTACTCTTTAAAATTATCCTTATTATAACTAGAATATGACTGCCCTTCTACATAGTTCATGTATGTTTCAATAAAAAAAAATTGAAGATTCAAAATAATAAATTAAGGTTACAAAATTTTAATACACCGATATAATCGTTTGTTTTTTCCTTTCCAGCTACCAGATAATAAATTGATGTAACCAATGTATATGTTCCTCGTTCAATAATTGTAAGAGATGTTTTAAAATGGTTCGTACTAATTTATTTTGTACAAAATGAATCTTAATATTTAATAATCAAAGTTCTACAACTAAGTATTTCTAACCTTTTACTGTATAAAATGATATAATCATTCAATGTATCTTTTAACAAAATTAATATCAAATAATATTTAGGTAATTTTAATATGAAAAATTTACTTTCAACAGTGACCATAATTACAAGTATTATCAATAACATTTTAGAAACAATGCATGTATTTGAAAAAAAACATTTTTTAAATAATTAATATTTTTATAGAAATATGATTTTTTTTTTGTCTATACTTCTTGCAATATCTTATTTTTTAAAATAAATTAAGATCGATACCTTAAATGATTTTTTGAGGCCTAAGGCAATTGCCTGAATGATCTTACAGTTGTCATCTTCTTGCAGCACTTGTAAATTATGGAAAGCTTAGATCAACTAACTTAGGTTATTATTTTAAGTTTTAACTTAACTAATAACACTGAGTTTAAGTTTTAAGTATATAGCTTAACTAGTGGATTTTATGAAGAAAAAAACAGCACTTATAAAAGAGAAAACAAAATTTAGGAAGGGTAAGTAAGGAAACGTGGAAGAGATAGAAAATTCAGGAAGTGTGAGAGAGAGAGAGAGAGAGAGAGAGAGAGAAAGAGATAAGAATCACTATTCGTATTCACACTATTCCTCGTTACTCCTTCATGATCAAAACAATTTCATGGCCTTTGTTTGGCCATATTATGCCTTCGTTATTTTACCATGCTTTATGTGTTTTATGATAACTTATTACACAAGTACTACTCTTTAAATTTAGATCAAGCCTTGAAGCTTTGGCACAACAAGAATGTTCCCCCTTGCCGAAAGCTTGGCGGAAATACTAGCCTGCAAATTGAATACGAAATCCAACTATTTCCAAGAGAATTGCTTGCCAAAAAGTTCTTTCATTCGACTGAATAGATAGATATCCCCCATGCCCTATATTGTCAAAGGTGCATGGCCTTTTGCCTCACAATGACACTAGTTTTGTTACCATCGTACATCAGAACCATGTTGGGGGATTGCCATTAATGAAAGATGGAAAATGGCTTGGTGTCAAGCCTAATCCACAAGCTCTGGTCGTTAATATTGGCGACTTCTTTCAGGTGAAATCTCTTCATTTATTTTATTTTAGAGCAACTGATGTAAATTTTCATACAATATCTTATTTATCTTCCTAATTAGTAATTAACACTAAATAAATAAAGAATTAAATAAATGAAGTAAAAACTTGCTCTTTTTTTTTAATAAATTGCTTGAGCGGCTTTAAAAGAAAATCTTAGCTTTAGCATACCAACATATCTTTATCATATAAATAACATTTAATATTTTCCTTGTTTAACAAATATAGGATTAATATGAAAATGTTGTAAGAGAATTAATCTTTGGTCCTGATTAATATTATACAACAAAAAAATAATTAATTATTTTTCTAAGAATATGGAAAATTTATAAATTATATTTCCTAATTCGGTAAGATTCTTGTTTCGTAGCATATAGGAATATGACCCTTTTTCAGAGGACAATGATTACTTTGAGGAAGTGCCTAGATATATTTTTTTGTATTTTGGTGAAGAAAGTGCCTTAATATATAATGCTGCCCAATATATATGCTTTTCATTTTCAATCAGTAGTACTCCATAATGGTTGAAACCCACCAACTTCTCATAAAATCTGAATGGAGCAAAAAGGCTTGCAATTAGATGATAATGGGTCCAATAGAAATTATTATATCGCTGAATGAATCCATTAAAAGGTATTGACTATGACATAAAGTTTAATATAAAAGCAAGATATCTAACATGCATCGATTTGCTTTAGTATTTTGCCAAAATATTTTTTATTTTTTTGGCTTTTCTATCTTATTATATTGTTGAAGAAGATTTAGGGGACAAAAGAAAGAAAAACTTTTATTTATGTAGGAAATTACACTCACTAATTATTTTCCTACACACCACTCAATATAGCCTCATACTCTTTCTATCTTCTTCCTTTTTCCTCTCACTTTCAAGTGAGCCTACCTAGATGGGTATTTATACCCATTCCTCCTCCTTAATGGATGGTGGAGATTTATTTGATCTAATGGCTAGAATTCTTCTTCTAGAATTCTCCATACTCTTCTTTCTAGCCTACACCATTCCCTGATATTCTAGAATACTCTATACTTTTCTACAATACTCCTACCTTTCCTAATTTCTTGAGAAAATTCTGGACATGTTTAGAAGTAGCTAGTGTATTCTTTAACATATTGGTTTCACAAAATGTACAGGTCTTCTCGAAGATCTTGTAAACCTTAATTTGTGCGTCCTATAAGGTGCAGCCATTCAGCAATGGTGTTTATAAAAGCATAAAACACCGAGTGGTTGCTGATGAGAAAGTAGAGAGGTTTTCTATGGCATTTTTCTATTGCCCCTCCAAAGTCCGAAGAGGCAGTTATAGAAAGCCACATCAACCCAGCTAATGTACAGTAAATTCATTATAAGGGAATATAAACAACAGACTGAGAAAGATGTAAAACAAACCGGGGATAAGGTTGGGCTCTCTAGATTTCTTTATAATATATAAAATTGTACCATTTTTTTCATTCTATTTCAAAAATTAATATAGAAAAAAATATTTTGAATTAAAATAATTTAATTCAAGTTGTATTTTGTTAATAACTACAAAAATCTTATTTTAGAAGCAAAATTTTGTTTTTTTTTTCATATATTATTTATTGTCTTTATAACAATACATGATAAGTATTTTATTATATGATGATATATTATCTAATTTATTTTATATATATATATATATATATATATATATTAAATTGTTTAATTACAAGAAATGATCGAAAACTTGTGGTCTTAAAAATAAATTGGAGCATATGATACAAATTGTTTTAATTTATTTTATTACATGGAAGAACTTGACTAACAAGAGATTTGTAATTTAAAAAGAAATTGGTGCATGTTATGAAAATTATTTTTATTTTATTACAAGAAACAATATGACAAACATGAGACTTGTAACTTAAATAAAAGCATGTGATGCAAACTAATTATTTAATTGAATAACATTTGATGTGTATTTAGAATTAATTTATATTGAATGTTTGGACAACCCGAGGGAGTATCCAATTATTTTGTAGATACCAATAAGATTGACTTGACAATCAGGTGCTTATTTGGTATGATTGTTTTTTTTTCAAAGTGTATGTGATACATCATGTCTTAGAAAAATAGTGATATATTCTACTTTAAAATAATATTCTACCTTAGAATATGTTTGAGAAATGACTTGACAATCGAGTGATTCATTCATAGTTTTAAGAAACATTCCACTTAAAGAAATATTGAAACAAAATTGGTTGGATCCAATTATGACCATTAGTATCATTTTCTAAGAATTGTTCTCATGCATAAGATGTTTAAAATGCTAATTGACTATGAGAATCAAGTTACATATGATCTTCTATTAAGTTTATGTGCATATATGCTTTAGAAGTAGTAACTTATTTGCCAAATAAAATTTATACAAAATCAGTATCTACAACTCCATATATGATATGGAAAGGGATAGAATGAATCTCAAACACAACAAGGCTTGGGATTGTCGCACTTACATTAAGAGATTGCAAATGGACAAACTTGAGGCAAGGTCTGAGAAACTTGGATTCGTTGGGTATTCCAAAGAAATTATGAGATATTGTTTACACCATCTTATGATCGTAAAGTGTTAGTGGAAAAAGAAGCTATTTTTTAGAAAGTGAATTCCTTGCACGAGGAAGTCAAGGTAAAGAAATTGAGCTTGATGGAACTCAATTAACCAATGAAGCAACTTAGGACCATGAGATGGAAACTGAGATACCTTTCTTTAATGTTCTAAAGTTACCACAAAGGTCATCACCTCCAACAATTATGGTTTAAGAGCTAACTATAGTTCAAGATCAAGTTAATGAACCAATGTTAGAGACAATTCAGCAACTTGTGAACCCAATACATAAGCCTTCTAGAAGATCTACTTGAATGCACCATGCACTTGACAAATTAAACTTAATGGTCCTAAATGACACATCAAATGAGTTTTATCATGATGATGATGATCCAAGAAGCTATGAAAAGGCTATGCGAAGCATGGATTATAAGAAATGACAAGAAGTTATCAAATCCGAAATGGAATCAATGAAGATCAAGAAAGTGTGGACTTTAGTTAAAGATTCAAAGGATATAAAACCAGATGGTTGTAAATGGGTTTACAAGAAAAAGATTGAAGTAAGTGAGAAGGTCGAGACCTATTAAACTTGCCTTGTTGCTAAGGGATATCGTCAAAAGAAAGGTATATATTATGACGAAACTTTTATCCCATGGTAATGCTTAAATCAATTTGGATTCTTCTTGCTATAACTACATACTATGATCATGAAATATGGCAAATGGATGTGAAACGAATTTCCTTAATGGTGAGCTAAAAGAGGATGTGTATATGACACAACTCGACGGATTCACATCCTTGTTTGATCATAATAAATTTTGCAAGTTGCAACTATCCATTTATGGGTTGAAGCAAGCTTCTAGAAGTTGGAACATTCACTTTAACAAAACATTTGAAAATTTTGATTTTGTTAGATGTGAGGAAGAACCTTGTGTGTAGAAAAATGTTAGTGGGAGTGTAACTATTTTCTTAGATTTATATGTGGATGACATATTACTCATTGGAAATGATATACTAGCAATGCAGAGTACAAATATTTGGTTATCAGAACAGTTCTTCATGAAAGATTTAGGAGAGGCAACTTATATTCTAGGGATAAAGATTTATAGAGATACATCTAAAAGGTAGCTTGGACTCTCCCAATATAGGTACATTGATACCATCCTAAAGAGGTTTAACATGTAAACTCCAAAAGTGACTATTTGTCAATAGGAATTGGAGTTACTCTAAGTAGGTATGATTGTCTTAAAACTCATGAAGAGAGAGAATACAAAACTAAAGTACCTATATGCTAGCATAGTGGGACCTATTGTATATGACATGATTTTTGCATGTTCTAATACCATTTATGCACTAGGTGTAACAAGTTGATATCAAGAAAGTCTTGTGGGGAGCATTAAAAGTGGGTAAGACCATTCTTAAATACTTAAGAAGAACTAAAGATTGTGCCTCATTTATGGAGACTCAAAATTAAAAACTAAGTAATTTGACAAGCATAAGCTGGAATTAGTAACGAAATACATGAGTGATTGACTCTAATGCAAGTGAGATATTGTTTAGGATATATAAATATGTATGTCCAAGATCCAATCCATCATGTTATCAATTTTAGTAAAAAAAATATTTTTTGTTTTATTATTATATTTATTATTTTATTAAATTATTAATTTGACAAGTCTAGAGACTTTTTATTATGATAAATGTAACATTTCACATTTTGAATTAAATTAAAGTTTACAAATATTAGATACGTTAATGGTTATGAAAATATTTGAATATCAATTAGATGATTAGATAATAAAATTATCTTAAATATGATTTAAAGATACATTAATAAACATTAAATATCAATTAAATGATATCATTTAAATTACATGATACAAATAAGAATCAGACATTTTGTCAAAATAAATCCTATTAAAAATCATATATTAATATCATTAATATTATAAATGCCATAAATTCAATTTTAATATATTTATTATTGTAAATATAAAATTGATCCTAATTAAAAATTTTAATTAATTTATGCTAATTATAATTAAGTCAAAATAATTTATGATAAGAAAAATAAATTGTAAAGTTTTAATATTAAATTAAGTAAGAATAAATGAATTTTAAAGTTTAAAGATTAAAATTTTGTCTAATTTTTACTAAATATCTTCTGCCTAATTTGATTTAAATGCTTCATGTATAAGTGACAATATACATCTAAAAACAAAATGTGAATAAACATTCACACAACAACGAAAAATACAAAGATAACAAAAATGGGAAGAAAATAAAATAAAATGTGACAACATCCTCTAAATACTAAAATTGTCAAGCATATTCATTACTAAAATTAGCAAAACAACAAATTTAATAACCTCAAACAAAATTGTATAACAATGAAAAATGAACATAAAGAGACAAACAAAAAAAATGAATAAAATTAGTTGAAATATTTTATATTTGAAATCAATCAAAGTATAAAAAAAATAAGATAAATCAAGGAGAACCAACCTGAAATGGAAAAAGAAAAAAGTGAAAGGATAAACATAAATTTCACAACCAGAAATAGAAAAGATGAATATCCAAGTGAAAGATTCACATTAGATCAAATAAAAATAATTTGAATTTCTAGAAAATCAAATAAAATGTGAAACATATAAAAAGAAAAAAAAGCATAGACAGAAACCTTATTGTTTTAAAGAGGAATAAATTTGAATCCGTTGAGAATAGTAATCTTATGGAGAAAAAAATTTCATTAATGCTGTAAGAAGAGGATTTGTGAGTAAGATGGAAGGAAAGAACCAAAGATATAAATTATGGAGGATGTACCTTTATTCAAATAGTAAGCGAAGAGCATGCAATGTAGTCTTTTTTTAAATAACAAATGAGAATTAAAAAAAAATACTACAATACCATTCTGAGATATTAATATAATAATAACGTATCAATGTATTAGTAATAATATTTAACTAATTATCCTTCACATAAATAATTATAATGTGATAGATTATTAGTATATTATACTATTTAATATATTATTAATAATATAGTATTTAGAAAATAATTAATTTTAGTAGAATACATTAAATATATTAAATCCTCAAATAAGATATTTTTCGTAACTTATTGGTCAAAAAGAATCAATATATCAGTAAAATATAATATTCATATATTACTAAAATATATTATTTGAATAAGACGTGTCATTAATTAATAATTAGGCTGAACTGTATGAATTAAGAGTAAAAAACACAACATTTTAAAATATTTATGATTAGATTGGATCCTAAATTTGGATTCGAACTGTTCACAAACATCCATAACATTATAGAAAAGAATTGTCACTCTGAAACTGTTGTCTGTAGAATTAATGTTCTTTTAAATTTATTTGTAAGGAACAATATAATAATTTACTCTTTATTAGCTTAAAAAGAAAAAAAAAACTGGATTCTCTCTCCTCGTCATTTCATTTCTCTCTCTTCTATCTCACTCAGCCTGAATTAAAGAAAACACATCCTTGTTCTCTCCCTCAATACATATAATAAGAGCCAAGGAAGAAAGGTAAGTATCAACTTATCCTAAAGAGATACCCACTTCAAACCTAATTAATTTGATCGTCTGAGTCTTTTTTATAAGTATCTCATCATACATAAAATAAGAAGATTCGAGATTACATCAACCTCAGACCAAGACCAAGAAGAATATCGGATTGGTTAGCAAGTAAACTTGGTAGAACAGTTCTAACTTTTAGAACTCCAGAAAAAAAAAAAAGCACAACAATTGCAGAATAGAGAAGCAAAAAGACTCACTTTGTTTGACAAAATTAATTTTATAATTTTAATTAAAATTGATTTTGAAATGATATAATTTATGTTTGAATATTTTATTATAAAATAAAATTAGAAGTACAATTCAATTCAGTATAAAATTTTGAATTTTAACCAAAATTTAATTTTGGATTCAAAATCAATTCTAAATTCTTCTCCAACATAAAATTAAATATGTGAAAATATATTTAAAATTAATTCTATACTCAAAATTAGTTCTTCAACTCTAACTAAACATAACTGAGACGTTTTTACTAGTTTTGATTATGGAGCTTATTTTGTCAATGAATAACTTTGGAGCTCTTGGAGATTAACAACAACAATATTCCTTGTAACCATTAGATTGAATTTACTAATATAATTATTCTTTTTCAAAATGTTTGTTATCCGCCAAATTTAATAATTCATTCATTGCCTGATCGTCTTCATGAATGAAAATTTCAAAACTCTGCAACAATGGTTCAGGCATAGTAGAAGAAAAGGAGAGAGAATTGATTTTTTTTTAAACAGGTAAAGATTAATTTATTGCACTGTCCCTTAAATAAATTTAAAATAGCAAAAGAACTAGTGGATTTTTTCGTCCAAAAGTTTGTATTAGATGCTAATACATTAATTCATACTAGAAAAAAAAAAGTTTGTGAGTTACCAAACACATGTTACAACACATTACATGAGTGCCAATAAAATATAAATGATTTATTAGAGTCTAAAATGATAATTTATTTAACTAATATTGATTTCAATATTTTGCATCCAATTTAATTATTTATAAATTATAAAATTAATCATTTTTTGTTTATAAATATAGTGATAAAATAATTGAATTATTTTATCATTTCTCATTTTAAATATAAAATTATTTTAAATTATCAAATGTTAAATTCTTTTTAAATTTTTATTAATAAATTTGCATATATTTTATAAATATAATAAATATATGTGACACTATACTAAAATATATATTATCTGCTTGAATACTCTTTCTGTCATTCTAAAGGACTTATCTAATTATGTTTGTTCAATAAAATATATTTAATTTTATAAATAGGTGTATTTTAATTAAATGTAAAAATAGGAATTATCCGTCTAAATGTGTACCTTGCTAGTTGATGGATAAAATCATCGAATCCTATCTCATTGTGTTTAGGGGTTGTTTAGTTGAAAAGAAAAAAAAAATATTCAAGAATTTTTTTAATTTAAATATTGCTTCTTAATTTTATTTTTATTTTCATTTTTTTTTATTCTACGCCACCAATCAACCCCTTCAAAAAAAAAAAAAAAAGATTACACATTTTAACCGATATAATAGAGACAGTGGCACAGACATGGTGCCTCAGATAAAAACATAAACAATCAAACCAACGCTTTATTTAACAGTTACAAACAAGACTGCTTGTCAAAAGACTCAAAACACCCTGAAACTCCCATCTTCATTATATGAAAATAAAGATATTTGCAAACCTTGAGGAGAATAATCTGGACCCAAATTTATCCGCGAAAAGAAAAAAAAAACGAGGATCACATGATAAGAATTTCGTTCACCATCTTACACCTTTGTGGTGCAAATTAAGACATTATCATCATTTTAAATATATAAAATATATCTCAAATTAAGTTAATGATGTAAAAAAAATTTATACAATAATTCAAACATAAATCATCATCGTTAATATAAATTTTAAAATAATTTAATAAAAATTAATAAATTTATTATATATAATATATTATGATTAAATAATAATAGAAAATCATTTTATAATGTTAATACACAACTTATTTTCTTTTATAAATTTATCTACAAATCAAAAGTGCGTGAAAAATTTTACTCGTGCAATTCAAAATTAACATTAATTGATAAGAAGGAAAGAAATAAGATAGATAGAAATAAAAATAAAAAAAAAAGTGAAAAAATGAGAAAGAGGATAAAAATGAAATTGAGTAGATTTTTGGATTATTTAGTTTGAGATAAATAAAAGTGAAATGGAGGAGAAATAGTATTGAAATTTCTTTTAAACTTGTTTAGTTTACTATGAAAAAGAAATAAAGAAATAATACTAGATATAGTAAAACTATATTATATATCCTTGATAGACAAACTCACTTACTCACATAATCAAAATTTTCAACTACGAAAATCGATTTTTAGCTGACGAAAATCGACTCTTACTCACGGATAAAAGTGAAAAATGATTATAAAAAAGAAGATGAAAAAGAAATAATTTTGTATCTATTAGACAGTTGGTTCTTGATTCTTTTATAGTATTAGATAATCCATTATATTTAAAATGGATAATAAGAAAATCAATTTCCATATTATATAAAGATGACTAGATGACAATGTATCATAAAAAAAATTGATTGTGCTAAAATAAAATAAAAATCGATTATCATAGGGTTGCGAGGCACAATATAAAGTATTACAGCACTCAGATATTCCTCTGTCCAACGATGAAGAAATTATTTTTTTACATGAAACCCACAACTTTTTTTTCCTTTAATTTGATATTTTATTAGTATCAAACAACGTGAATTTTAGCCATTCATTATTTGTTTCTCACTCTCCCTTCTTCCATTTTTAATTTCCACGGCATTTTAGCTCCACTAAACGTGTAAAAGACAAGGCAAAAAAGAGGGACAGTGAAGCAGCATACGAAAGGTGCTAATAACCTTGATGGAAGTATTCCTCGTTTTGACGTGAATGAAAGGCAGAGTCAAAATTTCTGTATCAAACAAATCTAAGAAAACAGAAAGAAAAAGGAAGGTGTAGAGAAAAGGTTACCTCTCTTTCTCTTTGTCTTCTCGTTCCATAAGCATCAATTTTCCCCCCTTAATTATTAAAAATAGATAATTAATAAGTTTATTTAACTTTTATGGTTGTTGATGTCGTTATTATTGAAATTAGTATGTGATGATAGCTTAAGCACGTGCTTGGTGCATATAAAAGAGAGAAGAATGGATGAAAAGGGAAAGAAAACCCTACCATCTTTACGTTTTTCCTAGCTTGGAATGACAATATTGAAAAAGGAAGAGAAACAAATATATGTGCCCTGCAACGAGTGACAGGAGCTTCAACCAAAAATTTGAAGAAGTCAAAATAAAATTGACTAAAGTAGAATAAGGAACACATTCCAAACAATTCTTAAATTTATAGAAACTTTGAAAAAAAATTCTCATTTTGTTAGATCACTGTGTACCCAAGACAATTTTTGGGTTCAAATAATATACAACTTAATTTTGTTTATCCTTTTCACAAGTTTTTCTCTTAAAAAAAGAATAATTTTGTTTAATCTTAAATCAAGTATTATTTTTTATATAGATTTATCAATTACATAAAAAAATAAAAAATCATTTACATAATTATCATAAATTAAAATAAATAAAATATAATAAATGTTTAGTGAACATGTATATATGTAAAATCTTTTAACAAAAAATATTAATAAAATCAGTGAATAAATATACAGATATTTATATTTTTTTTTAAATGAGACTCCCCCTAACCCTGCCACAATAAAGAGACTCGCCGCTGCCCACAGCTGAGATTCTTCCTTTCAAAATTAGATAGGAAAATAGAGATACGACTATACGAGTATTTTTTGTAGATTACAAAATTATCTTATGTTATTTTGTTACTTATCTTTTTATTTATTTAGGGTATTTACATGTTTTTTCCTTATAATCACTTTCTACACAACTAAGCGAAAGAAGAAAAAAAATATCTTTCTGTTTTTCTATCAAACTAACAATCTAGAAATCATTTTATTTTTTACTTTTTTTCTTTTATTTTTATTTCTTTCACTTTCTCTCCTAAATCATATATATCCTTTGAAGAAAAGGAGAAAGGCGAGAAAAAAGATTTAAAAAATAATATAAACATATAAAAAAAATTATAAAAATTACTTAATTTATTTTTATTTTTAAACACACACGACTCTAAATACATTTCATATATATATATATATATATATATGAAGTCACTGCATCTAGACTCGACACATCAACCACCAAAAGCTGATTTGAAAACTCAATATAACACTTTTTTCCCTTAGCTTTTTCTCACCATTATTGACTGCTGGTGCGGACCCCTTTAACTTCCGGAGAATTGGAGTATTGCATTATTATCAATAATGAAAATAAAGATTGTGCACATCCAATGACAACTAGATCTACTATCTTTTGCATTTGGTCTTTTCTAAAATTGGCAATAGGCAATAACTTGCATATATAGATTTTGCTTTTCCGTTTACTGAAAATGTGCCCCTCTTTCTATATATTATTACCTACCATGCGTTCTCTGCCGTGCCTTCTTTGAGTAACAACAAATGAAATTCGTTTTATATGTCTTGGATGAACCATGCCGTGAACAATCCCACATTTACTGTAGCAGTATATATGCCTATGTCTCTGTGTGCACGTAACTTGTGGCGTATACAAACTACATATTTTCCATATCAATGTGGCTCGTAAAACACCAAAATCCAAGATCAATTAATCTAGCACTGCTCCATAGTTTGCAAGATGCAGTATAGGTGTTTAAAATGGAACCAAATTGTGTAAAATTGTAAAATTGCTTTACAAAATTGAAAATTTTAAAAACAATATATTCTACCATGATTTGGTTCAGTTTTCAGTTCGTATTGTGAAAATAAAACAAAACCACACATTATACTTATATTATTTTCCTTTTATATCCTTACTATAAAATTCCATTATCCTACGGCCACACCGAAGTTTTTGATAATGATAGTTTGTGATTTCATATGTATTGGATATTTTTTAGTAAGTTATATTATAAGTTTATGGCATTGATTGTGCATGACTAATCAACTATGAATGATTTGTAATGTATTTTTTTTTTATAAAAGGTTTGTAATGTAATTATTATCATGTGTCATTTTATTTATCACTGATTTCTTACTCTTGTGATTTGAGGTAGAGATTTTCATGAATTGCGTCAAGGTGTCCTCTAGTTTAGTGGTTCTCTCATAAAGATTAGGACCTTTATTAGCCTTGGTAAAATGGGCCAGGTCTGGCGGGCCGACCCGTGTAACCCAAAAAAAATGTGGGTTGGGTTGAAAGTTGAAACCCACATTAAATAAATGGCCTGGGCCAGCTCGGCCCACAAAAAACCGGGCCAAAACCGGGCCCGGGTCGGGCCCACAGCCCACACAAAAAAACACCACACATGCACAACACTGTCCAAGTCTCCACGTGACCACACATGTTTCTAATAAAAACAAAAATAATTTTGAAAGATAATAGTGACTGTGTTGTCACTTCTCAGTCTCACACCTGACAGGCTTACACCTACGGACCTACCTGGCTACCTCAACCTCACCTTAGTCACTTGTGCAGCTGTCCTCCTCTATTCACAACTCAGTTGTGCTCCTGTATTCGTGACCCCCCTTCACGGCTTCACCTCAATCACTTCCTTCTTCCTGTATTCAGAACACTCACTCCTGTGGATGGTGGAGAAACGAAAGTGAGAGAGGGAGGCTGAGTTAAGTGAGTTTCAAGACTCGAGAGAGAAGAGTTGCTTCCGGCACGGCGTGACCACAGTCCGACGCAAGCTTTCGTCGCGACCTCATCTTTGCACCGTCGCGAGCTTCATCTTGGAGCCCCTGTAGTGACCGTCGGTCGTCGCAAGCTTCCGCTGGCTCCTGCAGTGACCGTCTCAGGTTTTCTCTATTCCCATTTTCCTTCTATGTTTGAGCATAAATTCAGGATCTTGTTCTTTCTTTCTTGATACTGCAAGTCTGCAACCTGTGTTCTTCCAATTCTAAAAACAACTGTAGTGTGACTTTGAAGTTATATTTTGGCCTCGCGGAGTCGTGGGGAACTTCAAACTTGTTATCAGCTTTGACCAAATGACTATGTACATATACTATAGCCCCTGGCATATTTTTAAACTATGAAAGCCCTTGTATATTATTTGCTTTTATTTGTTGAAAGCCCTTGTTTATTAATGTATGCTTAAGACAATAAGACCTATTCAAAAAATGTTTTATCCTATTTCTCTTAAATTTTAATAAAAAAAGAATTTGTTTTAAAAATAATACTGTATGATCTAAGCATACAGAGAACTGCCGAACTGGTAAGTATATAAAATGGAGGACAGAATAATTCAATTTCTTAAAGGGAAAATGTTATAATAATAAAGGAAGATGCAAATCTATGTGCAACAACGAAATGTGATAACGAAAAAATTTACAGGTTTTGTAGTCTCTTAAGTCGTATATAAACAGTGGCATGAAGTGCAAAGCTTTCACACCTAACTTGTGTGGCATAATATTATGTGCTTTTATCTGTTGAGAAATGTTGATGAGAAAACGTAAGCTCAAAACGATGGGGAAGGAATAACTATTATTATATAGTTTTGTTTCTTTAGTATAATCATTTTATTAAAGTTGTCTTATTTAGAATTGAGAAATATAAGTATATTAGTGCAAGTATTATTCTAGCTTCCTTGTATGTTGCCTTGGTTGGAACATGTCACAATTGTGAAAATCTCATAATTACATGATGCCAATAAAAAAGTTAAAATAAAAGTCCATAGGCTGAAACTCTTTCTTTTTTTAATTTTTTAAGTGGGCTGGTGGGTTGGTCCGCTGGCCCACTAACCCACTTTAAAATGGGAGGGCCAAGATTTTCAGCCCACTTTGCAAAAGTGGACCAGCCCGGCCCAGCCTGTTTTTTTATGTGGGTTGGGTCAGCCCGACTCATTTTGGGTGGGCTGGTCCACTTTGCCATCCCTAACCTTTATTAGGGAGTCGATTGGAAGGGCCCCCTTGATCCTTGTTGAAGTTGTTTCCTGGATGGAACCTCTAACCTAGGTCTTGGTTCTAAGAGAAATTATCACCCTGATGATAGCCTTGATTTCCTCCATAATTATAACCTTGACGGTTTGGGTTTGCCATGATGCTTCTTCTTGAGCCATGCATAACCATGACCCATGAGCTCCACCACACAAGGTGCATCCTCCAACTTGCATCATAGAAGATGAAGTCGATTAAATGGAATGTAATTGTTGAGGAAGCTTGTTCAGTGTGTTATGAGGGTTTCGATTTTCTTAGCAAGGAGCATGTTTTGAGATAACAATGCATCTTGAGAGGTGAGTTCAAGAACGCTCTTCTTTATGAGAGTATATGCTCTATCTTGGAGGATTGCATGATCACTAGCTGTCATATTCTCAAAAAGCTCCATGGCTTCATCAGGAGTCTTCAATTTAATTTTTCTACCATCAAAGGAATCGAGAAGTTGCTAAGAATGAGGTCGTAAGCCATCAATGAACACATACTGAGTTGAATTAGCTCACTGAACCCATGAGTGGGAGTCTCTTCCTTCCCTTCTGCGGTCTTGGATTTCTGAAAATATTTCTTGAGGAACTTCTCTACCACCTCATCCCATGTCCTCAAGCCATTGCCTTTGAATGAGTGGAGCCATCTTTTTGCTTCATCGAACAAGGAAAAAGAGAATAGATTGAGTCGGATGGCATATTCCAGAACTCCAACTATCTTGACCGTGTTACATATCTCTATGTATGTGGCCAAATAAGCTTAAAGGGTCTTCATTAGGAAAACCATGGAAGAGGTTGCATTGGATCAATTTGATGAGTGAGTGTGGATAAGAGATATTTGCCGCTTGCACCTATGGTCAAACAATACTAGTGAAGTATTGTGGTGTTGTGGAGCTAGAGTAGTCTTCAAGAGTTACTCTTGGTGGCCTTTCTTCCGCCACTGGAGGCTCCTCAAAGATGTGAAGAGGAGTGGATAGTGTCGGTTCCTCCAAGACAAGTGAATGAGTCAAAGATGGTGTAGAGGAAAAAGCTCTTCTTTCTCCTTGCTTAGCTTGCTTCTCCTTGTGCTCTCGTTTCCTCCTTGAGGTGTTGTTTTCTAGACAAGTAGCTTCAATCTATCGATTAAATGGAACAAGGTTCTCCTTCAAAGTTTTACCTCATATAGAAGAATAAGGGCAAAACGACCAAATAGGGCCTTTTTTTATTTATTACCATTTGAAGGTCGATTTCAAATAATTATCCAAAAAAGGGATAAATCATAACATTTGTTACGATTTTTGAATTAGAAGTCGTAACTAATATTACGACTTGTAATTTTTTAAATTTTCTTAAATGAAATTGTAAAAAATTTTATCACTTCAGTTTCTTTTTTTAAAAAAATTACTACCTTAAACTCGTAATAATTTTTCATTTTTTTGTTTTTTAAACTGAAGTCATAATATTTTTACCATTTCCATTAAATTTTTTTAAAAGTTATATTTTTTTTTACTACTTCTAAGTGGTAAGAAGTATTTTTTTTTTACAAATTCATAAGTTTTTTTTATTTAAATTTTTTTTCAAATATTTTTTTAAAAATTGTAAATAATTTTAGTTTAATTATTTCATAAATAAATATATTTTTACTTTTCTTTTACTTTAATTTAATATTTTGTATATATTTTTTATATGATTATATTTAATATTTTCTTAATTTTTGGTATATTTATTTTTTAAAGAACTGAAATCTAAAACCCTATTAGACTTCTAATGATCAAGACATAGAGAACCATACTCTACTCTTCCCTCTAGAGAATCCTACTCTAGAACAGCTTTAAAGAATCTCTTTCTAATAGCAACTTACAAGTTGAAATGTAAAAACAAATTACACACAGAAACTAATGGAGAGAAACAACCTGATGATTCATAGTATATGAATGCATATGATTACCAATTTTGATGAAGGTTGAAAGCAAACAAGTTTCAGACCAAACTCTCCAAAAGCTTCTTTGAAATCTTGTTCAAGAAGATATGAATATGTGGACAAAAGCTTTGATACTGAAAGAATCTCTTCTTACTTCGGAAGGCTTTTGAAAACTATGAAAATTCGTAATATAGTGAGATGTAATTTTCAAAAGATCTAACAACTATTTATAACAAACTGTTGTAACTGAATGTAATCAATTAAATCGCCTAAGTAATCAATTAAAACTTCATTTATAATCAATTGAAAACAACTTTAATCGATTAAAATGTTTTTCAGTTTTCTGGAAAGATTATATGAACAAAGTAATCGATTATTAGACCTCTAATCGATTACTACAGGGATTCATTGTTCCATAAATGAACTACGTAATCGATTACTGATAAATGATAATCGATTAACACAATCAAGTCATGTTTTGTGTTTATACTAAGTAATCGATTACTTAATGTTGGTAATCGATTATTTTGTTCTTTAAAGCTCGGGTAATAAATTACCAATATGTGGAATCGATTAACGCAGTGAAAAAATAGTTTTTCCAAAACTTGAAACCATAAGCACTTGGCTTTTACACAATCATGAAATATTAAAGTTTTTTCACAAACTACATTTTTTGTTAAATCATGAATGCAAGTCAAAGAATGATGTTTATGCAATGCTATGGATCATAGAACGTAACTCTCATACATCTAAATATTACAAATGCCTTTAATTGAATGACATGTACAAAGCTAAAACTCATCCAAGTTTTAGCATACATCTTGATCCTTCTTCAAGCTCCCCCTGTGTCTAACAGGACGATTCTGAAGCTCAAGTAAGTATATCAATTATATGATAGTAAAGCATTTAAAGGGAATACAAGAGTGAACTTCTGAGTGTGAGGAATCTCGAAATATGAATGAGTGAGTCGTGTATGGCTGAAAAAGGCATGTATTAATATGTTGAGAGGTTAGATGAAACATGTATTTATAGGATGAGCGTGAGCTTTAGGATTTTGTAGATAATTAACTTATAGATAAGGTTAACAGATAATTGCAGACTATATATAATTCAATTATAGATAATTCGTTCTTAGTTGATAATCTGCTACATAGTAGATAAGTAACAGCTTATAGATAATGGCTTGTAGATAATTTGATACTTGTAGATAATCCTTTAAAGATAATTGAGTGTATTATTTGAATAATAACACGTCACAAATAAGCTGGTGACCTGAATGGCCTAGCTACTGAGGGTAGACATCTGTGCTCTTGTAGTAGGATTGACGTGGAGGATGGACACGTGTATGGAAGGTCCCACATAAGTGGCCATGTGTATTTTCCATATTTTGTGCAGTACACTAAATATTACCTTTATATCCCTGGACATGGATTACCTAGAAGCTTTTTTTCATGTTCATAGGATGCAAACAATTTCTCAATGACTAAACCCTATAACATATACGTGCATGGGTGATTAAACCATAAACAAGACAATAAACCCAGGAAAAAAACTAATATTTGAATAACATTAAATGGATAGTAAGAATCATTACATCAAGAGTGTTTGATTGACAAGCTCCCAACAATGGGTGATTTTGCCTCTCATTGTCATGAGAGGCTCACAAATACAAAAAGGAAACAAAATGAATGGAAGAAAATGGAAGAATAATGGCTCTAAGTGAGTGGGTCATTCTCTCTTTCGTGCGCTAGCTTCTGTTTCTCTGTATGAATATGAGTGGCATAGTGTTCCCTCTCTTTTAATCTTCAAAATGATGAACAATCATGTTTTTCGACAATGACTGTGCGCTAAGCTTACATGTACACGTTCAGCGCACATGTAAAGTCCAACTAGCATAAGTGACCACGTGCTAAGCCGTTAGATGCGCGCTTAGCGTGCCTGTACGATATAGCTGACCTCCAAATAGGCTCCTCATGATGAGCGGATGTTGTCGCACTGAGCGCGGTACTCCAATTCTTCAATATCTTTAAGACCTCCTGCTGTGTCAATTTGTACAAAAAAATATAACCAAAACACTATAAATTTACTAACTTTAGCATCCTTTTGATAAAAACTCATAAGAAGTTAAATTTTTAACTGTTTAGCTCAAAAGAAGCATTAAAAGAAAGGAAATTAGATAATTATTATGTGATTTAAATATACAAATTACATATATATGCATAACAATTATCACTATATAAAGCATATTGTAACTTACTGTATAATCACTCTCATCCATTCAATCTACTGCAATTTACTGATATTATCATAATTTCTTGCCTCCACAATTTGGAGCTTTGTCATGTTTGTTAACATAGTATTGGAGCTCTTGTGATATCTACCATATAAGGTGGAAAATTTTCACTTCCTTATGATGGTCTTATTTCAGGGAACATTTCTACATCACAAAGAAATCAAAAGTCTGCAATGGGTAACAACAATATGTAGTAGTGAAATTGAAATAATTCCAGAACATTGTTCATTGCACAATGATTATTCATACAGTACACCAAGTATATAGTGCTATCAGGTTGCTAGGCAAAGCACATCTTGATCTTCATGTGTATTTCCCACGATCCATTGGTACTTTCTGAAATTTATATGGGGAATGGCTGCTTTAAGATAATATGACTGCACTGTTTGACTATCTACTTTAGTCTCATTTTGTTTGTTAAGCCCTTAATTAATTATGTATATTGCTAATTAAAATTCACATAATATTGTAGTTGATGGACTATCCCCTTTTTGTCTTCAAGTATGATTAATTACAGTAGAAAACTAGAATGTGATTATCAGGCATGAAAAAGGAGGTATAATTAAATTGAATTTGTCTATATTTCTAGTATGTTACCTTGAAAGTTAGTCCTATTGTGAATTAAAAAGGAGGTATAATTAAAACCACATATTTAACACTACACTCGAAGCCTCTGTTGGTATATCATTAACAAATATAATATTTACATTATATATACATATTTAATCGTGTAAATCTATAAATAAAAAACACTAAAAAGTTTCAAACCCATGACCTACACTAAGAAAAAGTATTGGATATATTATTAACAAATGTAATATTTATAATATTTTTCTGTTTTTATAAACAGGAGTGTCTAGCTGAATAGTTAGTAGGTTAATCTTGGATCAATAATTCTCTCCAAGATATCTATGGAAGAAATACCCCTGGACTAAGCATAACACTATGCACTTACTGAGACGGCGTTTAGTCAATGGGCGTGATGTGTGTGCTCAGTGACAACATATAATAGAGTCGAGAGAGAATGAATATACCAGTGAACGTACCTCTTATTTATAAGGGTGTTATCTCTAGGTTAATTGTTGTCATCTTGTGACTAGATAAGATATAACCTCTTGATTAGATAAGATATAATCTCTGATTGTTGGGATTAGGATATTTGTTTGTTGGGATCTCTTTCAATGGTTGTTATGCACGTTGTTGAGATCTCCTCATTTATTGTTGGATTTTGAGCTAATGGGTCCTTAATGAAACATTTTATTAGGCCCATATATTGAATCTGTAATAGTTGCCTCCCCAGCTCGGTTGTCAAGGCTTCTAGGCAGCTGGGGTATCTTAGTTGACACAATCTCGTCTTCCAACTCTGACGGGTTTTGATTTGCATGCACCATTTCCCCCAACAGGCTTGTCGATTTGCTTCTGTCCTTGACATTGATTGATTTATATGACTGTCCCTAGTAAGGATGGTTGATCCCGATTTTTCGCATATGTCAGGTTGTTTCTTTATTTCTGTCCTGTAACAGTTTCCCCTCGGCCCGATAATCTGGTAGTCCGGGTTGCCAGGGTGTATACTAAGTTGAACTTTGAATTCTGACCGTGAATTGCCAGAATCCAAGACCTTAAACATTTCAATCTGATCAGGGTCAGCATGACGATTCACCTCCTTAGCCCAGAATACAACTTTGATGCATCATACACATAAAGGTTTTATTTTATACCCCCATTTTATCTAAACCTGGATTTAAGTATCTCGGTTTCAGATTTTTAACTAGGTTTTGCCTAAGTTTCATTAGCTGAAGGTTTTAACTAGTTCAGGTTTGACCCTTAAGCAATAACTTCTTGAGTTTTTAACTCTTTCTTAGGCTTTACCCTCAAAATATCTCACAACTTGAGTTTTTAATCTGGTTCAAATTTCGGAAGTGTCCTCCATTACTCTTCGAACCCAGCCTCGATTTCAAATTTTGAAAGTGTTCTCCCTTATTCTTCGAACTTGGCTTTTTTTTTGCACTTCTTAACTAATGTTGTTGTCACTTGAGGCATTTTCTTGCCATTTGATTTGTGAACCATTTTTATCCCGGAGTGTCGGTCTTTGTTTAACATACCATTTATATCTCGGAGGACAGGTACAACATTTTTATCCCGGAGGACGGGTACGATATTTATATCTCAGAAGACCGGTACAACATTTATATCGCGGAGGACTGGTATAACATTTATATCCCGAAGGACCGATACAACATTTATATCCCAAGAGACCGGTACAACATTTATATCCCAAAGGACCGGTACAACATTTATATCCCGGAGGACCGGTACAACATTTTGACTTCTTTCGTCGAAGTTTTATGGTTACGGAGACCAGTTTTACCTCTTTGAAGGACCTTTTAATTTTGGACTCCAATGAAGACAAAAATGCTTTATTTATTTGCAAACTTGCTATAAAATGGCTCATGATCTCAATAAAAGAGAAACAACATTGTTGCCAAATAACATCTTACGAATCCTAATTAAAGGAAACTTGTCAAAACCACAGCTTATTGATCCTAACAAAGGAAAAACATTACTCGCTGAAATCACGACTTATTGATCCTACCTTTTTCTTCGAACCCGGCTTCTTTCTTGGCTATGACCCCCTTGCTGCTCCCTGCCCCTTGGAGGTGGACTTCTTCTTCTGGAACTTCTTCTTTCTTTCTCTTTGCCGACCACATTGGCAACCTTCATTTGTTCTAGCTCTAGGTACTTTTTTGATCGAGCCCTAAACTCCATCAGAGACTTCATTGGATCTTTGTAGATTGACTTTGCCAACCGGGATGACCCATCCAATCTAGTGTATAATAACCCTGAGTCCTAGCGTGGACGGCGCGAGCAATCTGCACGGATAGCGCTGGTTTTCTGTAGAATTCTTCTGTAGAAACTAGTTGCAGAAGTGTGGCGCGGATGGCGCCAGTATGGCGCGATCAGCGCCATGCCTCTAGTATGTGGCGCGAGTGGCGCCATAGGTTCTGGGGGTTGACGCCTGGGGCGCCAGGTCGGCGCGAGTGGCGTGGGACAACCCAGAGGACCTATTCTTCTTTGTAGGGGGCGCGAGAGGCATCGGGTTGGCGCGAATGGCGCCATTGGTTCTGGAGATTGGCGCGGGAGTGGAGCGGTTGACGCCGTGGGCTCTAGAAGCTGACGCGATCAGCGCCAGAGTGGAACGATCAGCACGGCAGCTCGGGCAGACCCACTATATAAGGGGTCATTTTACGAAATTTGACCCAAATCACTTCCTTTCTTCTTCCTCCAGCGACCCACCTCCATTTCTGTGTGCCCAAGCTTCCTTGACCTTTGTTTGTTCACCAAATCACCTCCCTTAAACCTCTATTATGTTGGAAAACACTTGGTGAGCTTGAATCCTTCATCATAATCCCCTTAGAAACCCCAAAGTGGAGAATCCCTTTCTCAAGGGAAGTCCGTGGAACTCGAGTTCGGCGAGGAACGACGACGATTCGTGGATACCCGTGCTTGGGGGAGTCGTCCTTGGGCCTTCCTTGTCGTCATCGAGGTAAGAAACTCGAGATTCACCGCTTGATTTGTGAGTTGAGATTTTGGGTGAATAGTGACCCACTTGTGATAAAGCTAGTATTAGCCTTGGGTCCTTTAGAAACATGTGTTTAGAATGTTGTGAGGATGAAGGATTAGCTCTCAAATGTTAGTTTGGTGAACTTTGATTTCTTGGCTCTATGTGATGCATGTATATTAGTATGCTGAGTTGCTTGGCTATGTTGTGACATGCAAGAGCCTTAGTATATGGTATGGATGTGCCTGAGAGGCCATATGAACGGTGTCTCATGTGTGATATGAATCGTTCAAGCCATATGTGAACCCTTGAGCCATTAGGCTGTTGAGAGCTTTGAGCTCATTGTGTCTAGCTTGTGTTGAGTCTGAGGTGACTCTAATGCCATGTTTGAGATGAGATAGACCGCTGAGGGTCTATGAGATGGCTTGCGAGTGATGAGCCTTGATGAACCTAAAGTTAGAGGACTTAAAGGTTTTGGGAAAGGAATGAGGTACCTTTCATTGAGACGATTGAGAACCGTGCTATATGCTTGTGCTTATTTGATTGCTTGATGTTGATATGAGCTTGTATGCCTTGTTAGGGCGTGACACCGAGGGTGTCAGTGGTGTAGGCCACGGAGCAGGGAGAGAACTACAGAGCTCGGCTTTGCAGGTAAGTTCTTGGACCCTTGGGGATGTTTCTCACTGCTTGTGCTCCACCATACTCCGAGGGAGTGATGGTTGCCTTTATGATGCATGCATTGATGGTTGTTGCATTACTCATAATGATATGTATGCTTGTGTCTATGCTTGTACGTGTATGATGCCTATTGATAGATCTTCTAACCAGTTAGATAGATATGGACCTCCCTAGGAGATGGGCTTTCCTCCTAGTTTGGTTTGCTCATGGTTGATGAGATCCTAGGGTAATGATGATCCTTTAAGATCAAGAGATAGGTGTGTCCTGTCGTGGTTGATTGCCTATTCTCGGAGGTACCATATACGTGCTTTCATGCGTAAGGGGTAGCTCCCGATGGGATGGCACGGGTGTGAGTTCCGGTCTCACACTGAGGTTTGGTGTTGATGAGATCCACTTTACATTAGAGCTAGATGACTTGCTTGTATTGTTATGAGGGCCGGGAGGCCAGATTGTTTGTGATACCTGATGACGTGTGTCATGGAAAGTGAGCCAGGGTGGAGGAGATGCCTCCAAGGACCCTGAGCTTACTGAGATGTATATCTCACCCCGTGTGGGACTTATGTTATTTCAGGTGACTCTTCTGGCAGAGAGGAGCGGTCTTAGGCGGGAGGCCCTAGTAGAGATAGTGTCTGCTTGGCCGGGTGGCAGCAGGGAGAGATGGGAGGCTTGGTTTTGATTCATGATGGCTTTGTACCCCTGTAGAGGGAAGATGTGTGTGTGTACACATATGTTTTGCTTTGTATATGCTATGTATGCCCTCGTGTGAGGAAGGATCTGTGAGATCGAAAGCACGCGGATGCTTATTCTTTTGTATAGACACTTCGAGTGTCAGATGATGTATGTACATAACCAGTTTATGTTATGTATCGATGTTTCCTCCTGTATATCTGTTGAGATTTGTGGTTATCTGCCTAAGGTTATGGTTTTGTGATGTGGATCAACAGGGTCTTGTTGTTGTTGTTGCATTGTGGTGATGCTTTATATTCCATACATAATGTAATCAATAAATATGATTTTCGATTTATGCTTCTGCAAATGTTTTAATTAAAGTGTTTAAGCGCTAATCTGATAATAATCATAATGTTAATATACCGGGTGCACACGGGGTGTTACATAGTGGCAATGAGATGCACATGCACCTTTTCTTCTAACCCCATCTACAAGGCAACTTCTTTGAAACGGTCCAGGTAACTCTTGAGCGTCTCACTAGGTTGTTGTCTTATCTTCCCAAGTGTGAATTCAGACTTGGGTTATTTCTTACTAGTGGCAAAGTTCAACAGAAACTTCTACCCCAAGTCTTCAAAATTGCGGATTGACCGTGGTGGCAGTGTATGAAACCAAGTTTACGCAGCCCCCGATAAAGTTGTAGCCAAAATCCAGGAAATAATGGGCTCATCAATTCCCCGCACACATATTTGCATGTCAAACTCATCAATGTTCACTTGAGGGTCTTGGCTTCCATCATATTTTAACAAGAAAGCTCCATCGAAGTCTTCCAGGTATGGAGCGTTGACAATTTCGTCAGTGAAGGGACTGTTGTTATGCTGCCCCCTTCTGTATTTCCTCCTGTAAACTCCCTCGTCCATACTTGGTCGAGGTGCAGCTTCTCTAACGGGGTCCACTGCATTTGGCTCTTCCCTCGCATTCAGGTTCTAAACGTCAGGAACCACAACCTGGATTTGGGCTATCCGATTTGCTTTCGCAGAGGCAATTTGGGGTAAAGCTGCTGCTTGCATATGAGCCACATTCCCAATATCGATCTGGATTGGGTTCACATCTCGAGGTTAGACTGGACCTCCAGCATTTTCCCGAGATGAACCCCCAATCTCCCTTCGATTAACTGGCCCTTCTAAATCAGCCCGGATCACACTAGCTAGTGCTGCCTCTTTGATCTATATTCCGACTTACTAGAAGAACTCGGACTTGACTGACATTTTGGTTCACACCGTTCCTGGTTGTATCCTGACTTTGCTGTGCTCAGTTCTCATTATGAGCCGGGTTCTACATGCTCCTAAAGCATTGCTCTATAAGCCGGATACGCTGCTATTCTTCACGCCTCAATGCGGCACTACGCTCCTCCATCTGTAGTTCTAGGTTTCTGATATCTTCCTGCCTTTGCAGTGAGTACCTCCTTTCCATCTCATCCATCCGAGCCAGGATTGAATTGAGAACGTTGTTCATGAGACGCTCGTTGGGCTCCTGAACCATTTGAATTTGGTTCAGGCGGTGAGCATCCATCTGATTAGGTGGGACTGCCCGTGCCACTGGAGCAGGAGTAGAGGCTGCATTTGAAACCTTTCACTTACATGGACAATGTCATAGTCCGCTGGTTAGGGTGGTGCCATGTTCTGATCTGGAAGAGGTAGTGGATTCAACTCCTCCAAAATAGGATTTGACCGTAAATCCCTCCTTACACCCGCATCAGAGCGTGGGTGTGTAGTCTGATTGTTACTTCTCGTGTTTACCATCGAGAACATGGGATTTGAAATTTAACGTTCCCCACAGACGCCGTCAATTGTTCTATTTTTATAAACAGGGGTATCTAGTTGAATAGCTAGTAGGTTAATCTTGGATCAATAACTCTCTCCAAGGTATCTATGGAAGAAATACTCCTGGACTAAGCAAATCACTGTTCACTTTGATACTGAGACGACGTTTAACCAATGGGAGTGATGTGTGTGTACAATGACAGCATATAATAGAGTAGGGAGAGAATGAATATACATATAAGCGTGCCTCTTATTTATAAGGGTGTTACTTCTAGGTTAATTGTAGTCATCTTGTGACTAGATAAGATATAACCTCTTGACTAGATAAGATATAATCCCTAATTATTGGAATTAAGATATTTATTTGTTGGGATCTCCTTCGACGATTATTCTGCACATTGAGATTTCCTCATTTATTATTGAGATTCTGAACTAATAGACCCTTAATGAAACATTTTATTAGACTCATAAATTGGATCATAATATATATATATATATATATTATATAATTAATTATAACATTATAATATTGTAATATGTGATTTAATCAGTAACTCATTAGTTCAATCATTAATTATATTATGCAATGTCTTGATCTAATATATCTATTCGATTTTTAAAACTATGCCATCAACACCATTGGTAATGAGTAAAAAGCCTTTTTTTCTCTCGATTGGAAACATGGACCTAGAACTACGAAGTGTAATAATGATTTCTATAACTGAAGTATTTCCTTTGCCATAATCGGAGAGTTTTAGATTATGTATAAATAAAAAAATTATCTTACTTTGGAACTCATTTGTTTGAGATTGATCGATTTGATGTGTTTTAGGTTGAGCTAGCTAGCTCAAGTCAACAATGTATGTATCTTTATACAAATAATTTATTGAATTTTAAGCACTTATAACATAAGTTCTTATGATAAATATTTATTTATTTATTTTAATTAAGTTGTTTTTCTAGCCCTTATAATAACTCCTACATAAAATATTTTTATTTTACACCTAAAATCTTATATCTCGTTTATCATTAGTCATTTTTCATCACATACTCGTTAACATATATTACTTTCTTTCTCCTTTTTTTTTTTTAATTCTTTATTCTC